>QVNV01018518.1:0-10051 GCA_014825455.1 Pseudomyrmex pallidus
AGTCGGTTTTATTAGTTGGTGCGTACACGTTTATAGTTAGTTAAAGAAAATACGATGTAATACTTTGCAATTTTTAAAAGAATTTAATTTTGAAACGTTTCATTACTCTTCACAACTTTCATTTATGCTAAATAATGTTTACCTTCAAGCTGATGCAACTAATACCCATCTTTATTTGACGTTTTTTTTTAGGTATATACACACGTGGACCTATTGCGTGTATAGTACAGCTTCTCGAAGTTTGCATGAACATTAAACATAAAATCGCTTTATAATTTATATTATAATGATACCTAACCGAAGGCGACAGCAAGGGCTGCAATATGGGATATTTTTGCTGTTCATGCAAGCCCTAAATTTTGGGATCGAAAGAATACCACCTGCCACTTTGATTGGAGTCATAATACAGGTAATTCTCGTTGTTATTTGTGTCGAATAAAATTTATTTCACAACCATCTGTAAATTTTAATACATGTATTAGAAAAGTTAAGTTCCTGCAAACACATAAAATATACACACTGTGTGTAGAATTTTTATTACTCCTATTTTAGAATACGTATGTTGTAAAATATATACACATAATACTAATATCAACTTACTTTTTTTTGCAGACTTTGTTGTACATGGGGTATATAAAAGTGCCATGGAATCCGGAAGAAGTATGTATATCAGCTATAAAAATAATCAAGTACAAAGAATGGCGATCTCTCTTCTTTTCGAACTTGGAGCACGGGTCCGACATGCATTTGTATTACAACATGGTCTCTTTTATTCTTAAGGGCTCTTACTTAGAATCTCTCTATGGAACAACAAATTTTGTACTTTTACTTTTTATACTGTCCACAGGATGTAGTTTTATGTATGTAGGTTTAAATTATTTGTTAATGCAGCTAACGGGCGATTATCAATACCTGGTAACTTGCGCTATTGGGTTTTCCGGATCGTTGTTCGCTTTAAAATTACTTGTGCTGTGCGAGCAGCTCGACAGGTTACATAATATCAGTGGATTTCAAGTGCCGAGCAAACTGGCTGTCTGGGTCGAACTGATATTAATACACCTGTTGGTTCCGAATTCCTCTTTCGTGGGACATCTAGCAGGCATTTTTGTTGGATGTTTATATTGTTACACTTTTGTTGGTGAAGTAATCGATAATCTGATACACACCATAACTGGTACGCCTATCATACACGAAGAACAATTTTACAGAAGACGGAACGGACAGTATACCTGACACATGCACACACGCGTTTTGTAATAACAAACTTTTTTTTTTTGTTACAATTTTGTATTATAATAAAAACAAAACTTTTGTAATGTGTGCATGCGTGCGTGCGGGTAGTTTTACATTGTGGAAAGAGCTTTAAAAGTTGGAGCAAGTATATATTGTAAAAGAAACAGTACTGTGTACGATTGATGTACTAGTAGTTGTAATATAAAAAAACCGTACGATGTTACGATTGTTATTTATATTAAAATCTTGCCCTTACATTGTACAAATTTCTTAGTGTAAATTTGCGCAACCGACACCGCTGCGTTGAAAGTTACAAGTCCTGTTTAATACGTTGCTCTCCTCCTTGCAATACTAGATATTAAATTAAGCGTTAGGTTCATGCGTCGAATAATAAGTTTTTATATTTAAAAAAAAATCAAAACCGACAAGATTAATAAAAAATTTTTCTTTTTATAATCTCTTCATACGATTAACATATATATTACAATATACAGGCTTTATTCTCTCAGAGTGATTGTAGAATCTTGTACAATTTATACATTGCAACGCCTTGCGTTGCGAGTGAACTCGCTGAAAAGAAAAAGTAAGGTAAGAATTATTTTCATAGAAAAAACGGCATTGTCGGGAGAAACAACGCTCCCGTCAAAGAAACTTACAGATCGCTTTTTGGTCAATTGGATACGGTATATCGTAGAATATAAAATAAGCGCACATTCTAGCCAAAGACATCGTGTCAGCTCCCGGCACCATTCCAGTATTAAAATAAGGTATAAATGAACATTTTATATCTGCAAAATGAGCGAAAACAAATGTAACTTGTTTACGAAGCAATGTATGTGTATATGTATATATATGTGTGCGTTAATAAATACCATTCTCCCATTTATCTAAAACGGCTGATGTTTTCTGTTTAATCGCGAGCATACTGTCCACGCTGAGTAACGGATTTGCGTCACTCGCACCGCCGTTCAGTTTTCTCGAAATTTGCGACGACAGAAGCTTTATTTGCCACATCGAGAAACTGTTCGGTTGCTCTTCGATAACTTGTACACTTTGAAACATGCGCAACCACAACGGTATAAGACTCACTTTATCTTTCGTGATGCATTCGTAGACAATTATCGCGAATATATGAAGCAAATATCGTTCGGACTCCGGCATCTTGCATTGCACTTCTGTAAGTTCGTAACGTAAATGTTAATAATTACCTTTTGAGATTTTTTTTTTTATTCCGCGTATAATCGAGTCAAACGACGTACCATTTGACGACGTGTCTTTTTTGAACCATTTTAAAAAATACGTTACTATATTTAACACAGTCTTATTATTTGTAAACGACGTAACATATTCTGGCCGAGCGCCCCACGCGATCGCATTCTCCGTTGTTAACGTTTGAGCTACCAAGCTTCTGAAACCCTGCAATAAAAAAATAGAAAATTTAGATTTAATTAAATATTGATATCTTTTTCTGTTTCTAAAAGAGTGAATGAACAGTACGTGAGGATCCTCCAAATATGACAAACACCCGGCTCTTTGCTTTATGCTTATAGACTCGTGTTTCTCCAGCATATTCTCCAGCTGTTGCCAATTGTAATACTTGTCGAACACAATCTTCCAATACCTCGAGTCATCCAACTCGATTCTTCGTAAGCTACCTAATTGCGGTAATAAACATGGCGCTTCCAGAGTGACCTCTTGGCCTTCGGCTTCCTTGTCAGTTTCAAATGTTAAGCGTATTGTCGCGTAGCAATACTGACCGGTGTCTATATCTTTCGGTAAGATAATACGCGGTTCTGCTGCTAATACGTATAAGTGACGTAACGCTTGTAAATGATACCTGTGTTGTTACAATTAACTGCACTTAGTTTTTGTTCTTTTTTTTTTCAAAAAGTTTCATGCTATTTAAAAATAAATTAATCGCACACAAATATATCATCCACAAACCTGTTGTCGTTGCTGTGCGTTGGAAACTTGGGGAAGAGTGCAATTATGAGAGCTGCCACTGCGTTCGGACTGTTGGAAAGAGTGTATCTACCGCCGCCTAAAAAGAGGAGACCGAGAGCCATGTGTGTCGCTAAATGAGACCCGTACGTGACAACACCGCTTGCTTGTCCCACGCGAGTACGAATGTGTCTGCATATCCTCATAATCTGTATGTTTCACACAGATATATATTATTTTTATAACTATCTCTACAAATAATCGTTAAATAAACAAAAACACTTACGTCCAGGTTGCCGGTACCCGCCATTACCACCGCAGCGGACAACAGAACGACATTCATGCACGTTTCAACGGTCGACTTGCCGGCTAATTCGGCTACAGTTTTATGCGACAATTCTAGAAACATCTGAGTGTAATTGTACAAAGTCTTGAAGGCATTTTTATTAGCAGTACCCGCGTATCTTAATCCCAACGCCATGCAAGCGCCAGCAATGATATTGCAATAGGCCTGACTGTAAAATCCATATAAACAAATTTTACATGTCTATAATATGCAAAAGTATATACAAATGCTTGTGAAAATCCGAACACTAACTTAATAGTTTCCAAATCAACATGCTGCATAACTTCCGGCGTAGGTCTCTGCAACCTGTATCTGTACACGATATCGGGCACATGACTAGAAACCCACGACTTGGTTGGCTCGATGTTCTCCCATAGAATGAGCGATTTAGCGAGCACTCTCAAGAGCAGGAAATCCGGCCTTACGAACTCCAACAGATACTGCGTATCGGGAGGTTGCATCCATTCGGCTACGGCGCGATTTCCGGTATTGAAGTACATTAATCCTAAGGCTATCGTCGCTCCGGGACTGGTTACGTCGATATTTATCGAATCACCTTCGCGTATTTGATAACTATATGAAACGATATAATTTATAAAATTGCTTCTTGCTTCTACAATATAATTGCGCAAACTTCGTAATACCTGGGAGATTTGTATTTATCTTTCTGCGCTCCAGAAAAAGGTCTTATGTGACCGCCAACCATGTAATAATGCAACGTGTCGGGTATGCTAACAGGCAAATCTGTTGCGCTACCAGAACCAAGAATGACCAAACCTAACGCTAACCCCGCTGCTAAGGAATACGATTCACGATCCACGCAATTCTTCATTTCAGGTCCCGGAGGTCTACCTAAAAATGCAAAAAATCTATGTTAGCACAGAGAATTGCTACGCAAATGAAAAGTAGATTTTTAATTAATTTATTTTTGATAACGTTTGTAAAATCACGCGACTATTTTACCTATTTCAGATAATAAAGCGTGCGAAATGTGTCTGTGCGCGGTTCTCTGATACACAAGCCCGACTCCCATCAGCGCTGCCACTTGAACGTTCTGCTGGACGTTCAGTTCGATACTCGTCGGTGGCAGAAGCGTTTCCACGTGTAACGATAACAATTTCGTCATAGAAACGTTCATCGTGCCACGGTGCGTAGCTGATAGACCCAACAGAAGTCCCACACTCGTGGCTTCGTGACAATCGGCCAGATATTCGTACGTGCTCAGGGGCGCCAAGTTCTTCAGATGTCCGTTCAAACCGAGAGCCATCAAAAATCCCGAGTGCTCCACTCCGTATTCACCCTGTTGCTGTTTGTTGTACACGATCCATGTCGAATCGATATTTGCGGCATCCGGATGAATGCACAAGCCCGCGGCCACGCCGTTGTGAAACAACGGCCAGAGATTCATATTCGGCGGGACGTCTATGTGAGTCAACTCGACAGTGGTTCCACGCGGCGGTGCCTTGCCTAACAAAATTATGTGAGGCAATTATTTGATTAAAACATTAATTCTACAGGGAAAAAAGTTAATAATTTTATATAAGACGATAAAAATTATACCTGTTAAACACAATCGTGGAATAGGCAATTGCTCTGTGATCATCGGGGTGGAGGTTCTCAACGTGAACATGCCTCTGGCCACAGGTAGTGCCATCGTTCTTGTGCACAACGTCTGAAGGTGTCTTTCCTGCTCCTCTATGAAATCGTGATCGCTCACGTTCGATCCCTGAACTATCGCTATTCTCACCGGTTTCGACGAGTTGAGTAACTTTCGAACTTCGGCGACTCTGTGATCTTTGCTGAATCGCAACTTCAATATCTGCGAAATGAAGTAGAATTACGTGTAAATTTAACGTGCAAGTAACTGGTTAAAAAACAGAAAAGTGTAGAAAATCGCGTGTACCGTGTTGTCAAACTCCATGCCGTCGTCTTGCTCGTCTTTTATTCCATATTCCTTCGTTTCGCCGTCGATACACTTCAACTTCGACGATTGTTTCGACGAATGTTTGTCCAACGCAGCTAGATCTTGACGATCTATAAGCTCGTACGCCCGCGTGGGCCAATTTGTTGACGGACATTCTCTACACCTGTGCATAACATCTCTTATCATCAGAGATATCGCGGGCGGCAGCACATCGAGATCCTCTCTTGTCATATCTGAAATGACGAATGTTTAAGAGTTTTCTTCGAGCAAAAAAGATAGTTTTTCGCAATATTAATTAGGCGACATTCTTACTCATTTCGTAGTAGAACAATATTATTCTTTCCATTGTTGGCTTCTCGAATTTTTTGAATATTTCTTTGTCGAGATTGATCGCGCTTTCTTGATGATCGATACGGCTACCGGGTGGCACGACTAGTTTAATGTACCTTGCCATTTCTATCATGTCGACGCGATTTTCATTGGCTATCATTGCTGCCAGATACATGACGTTTCTCGTTCCCGGATTAACGTGACTCAGATACGGGAACGTGGCGACGTCTATTCCGTTCAACATGTTGTCCAACGCTTCAAATACATTCGGGGGTTTCTGAGGTACGTAAGACGGGATTGTTATCTTCTGCAGATCCGCATCACTGATCTGAGACTTGGCCGCTCTTAGTTCCGACAACAAGGGAGAGTCCAGAAAGTAATGATGAGCATACATCTCGAGCTTCAAATCTATGCTCAACTGATACAACAGTTGTCCGAGCAACGGTAAGCTCTCCGACATAACGCTGTTTAATTTGATTTCTTCGTAGAGGAGATGAAGAGAAAACAAGACAAGTGGGAGATGTGGAAACAGAACGGCTTGTGTATTTATTTTGCCGACGTTGCTCGGAATCGGTTCTTCGATGGAATTTTGAACCATCTCGTCGATAGCGTTGGACGTTTTCTGATTCTTCAATATATTACAAATTTGAGAAGTTTTGTGCTCATTCGAATTCATCAAATACAGCCAATCGTCCGTGGATCCGCAATTGTTTGTTTTCTGTTTCTTAGGCACAACCATCGGACTGTTACGTTCCGTACATTGATCTTTTTCGTTGTTTCGTATCAAGTGCAATTTTTCCACGTCGTATCCTAACAACGTGAACAGAACCACGAGAAAAAGATCCCACTCTTGCGACGGCGAAAAGTTTTGCGGGCCCGGGGCGTTTCTAGCGCCGTACCACTTCACTAACAATTGCATCGCTAAATCCTTCTGAAGTACATTTCGTAACGTATGTAAACATTTAGTAACTGCGAAAAAATATACACAAACAACATCGCTCGAAAGACTTCTTTTAATGTTGATTATTTTAATGTTTTTGTTTCGCCAAAGTTACTCACCTAAAGGAGATGTGCTGGACATAGGTAATGTTATGCGAAAATATTGTTTGTTTCCGCTTTCTACAGTTATTTCATTGCCTACAGTTTCTTTCAACGTGAAGAAGTTTGTCTCGAGCAACGAGTTCTCCAGGAGCATCGGCGGACGTCCGCAATTGCTCACGGGGCTCAATAAATGCAGAGCTTCTTCAAATTTAATGTCGTGCGAAGCGCAGTTCTGCGAAATCAACGAACTTCGTCGCGGAAACGGAGACGCAAGCTTGTTGTTGCTGTTTGACAAGAAGTAATTACTTCCTCCGAAATTCGAAAGTACACCCGATATATGCAATTTGCCCACACATGTCACCCCTGTGTACAATGTTATGCCGTTTGATAGATCTACAGTTGCTATCATGTGCAAATCCTGAAAAAACATTTTTGCATGAATTTATCAAGTTACCATCAATTGACGTATATAATAAATATATTTGTTTATAAATTATTTTATCGAAATACTAACCGGCAAACAGACAGCATCTTTAGCCACAATGCTTGTCGTCATCCCGAAAATAACTTGTTGCTTCTTATTCGTCTTTTCTAATCTCACTAGAAACAGCTGCGAGCGATTCGCGATCAAATAGCCCAAATAACTCTGTCCGACGAGATCAGATGTTAAAAAAACTTTCGATGCACGACCAAAAGCAATGTCTCTAAAAAAAACAACAAGAAAAAACAATGAGAGCATTAATTTTTCGTATTATTAAACAGTATATCTTAAACTTACTTTCTACTTGGGATCCAAAGGAGTTGGAGACATAGGGAACATCTGGAAAAGGATTTTGGGGAGTGCACACGCGTCGTTAAGTTGCGATACAAGTGAATCCTGTTACTTACTTCGACGTGCCAGCGTTTTCCGTCCACACGTGTTCAAGGCAAACCTCAGGATACAAAGGTTTGCTCCCATTCGGGACATCTTTTAGTTGAATACTGTTGAAACTAACGAAAGGACTATGTGTCTGACTCGTGTTGGTTACGGCAATCTGTTGCAATCTGCTGTGATAAATATTCGAGTTCTGCGACGCTCCGAGCAGAGGGGACACAGCGGCTGAATGCGTCGGTGATTGACAGCGAGAAATGGTGGCCATCGAGCTGTGCGAGCGCGAATGTTGTTGCTGCGGAGAGGGCGACGGTCCACTGGAAGTGTTGCTGTAAGAGGTGGTGCGGGATCCAAATGGGGTGTTGGACAATCCCAATCCAGTGTTACTCGTCTGCAGATTCGGAACTCCTACAACAAATACAATTCATTTACTTATGTTTTTGTAATAACTTGTCATGCGCGAGATGCGAATATTGTTTTACCAAGAAGGAACGGGCTTAGATGTTGTCCCTTATTGGACAGATTGCTGCCGGCATTTAACGGCGACATAGTAGCTGAATGATTAAAGAAGCTGAGTATTGTGTCGTTATTTCCGCAAACCAACTGACACTCCTCGGCTAACGCTTTGCGAATCTTGTAGACCGAATGCAAGCCAGTTCTTGTATCGTACACCATTGCCAAGGACGGCTCTGAACTGGTAAATATTATGCGTTGACTTGACTCGTTCATATACGATACACTTCCTGAAAAAAGATGAGTCAATATTGCATATAAAATATGTGTCAAAATATAAATTTATTCCTTTTAAATCCAAGTAAACTTCTTACCATGCTTTATGAGTAGAGGACAAATCTCGTCTAATGGATGTGTTAGCGAAAAGGCCACAGGTAAATGACTATAGTTTTGAGATGATAGTCTGCTGGTTTCAAACGACAGAAACCTAAAAATAAGACATAAATTATCACAATTAATACACTTAGAAATATAAATTTGCTAATTACAATTTGCACATACATTATATTCAATAAAATATATAAATAGTAAAGTAATGAATAAGAAATGAATAAATTATACCTTGAATCTCTAACAGGTACTTCACTCTTTTCAAGTATAATTCCATACTTTGTCGGCCAAACAGCAGAAACCTGTTATTAAGAAATTTCAGATTGTATATAAATACAAACAGTTTATTTAATTTCTATGTTAAGATGTATATTTTGAAATTCTTTACCTGAAATTGCAAAGTAGAAACGTAATCTTCACCATTTTCAGTGAAAACCTTAAGAGTGTACGAATCAAGCAAGCAAACACACTCTATAGACTGACTGTTTGAATTTTCATCTTCAAGCTCTTTAACTCCCTTGATCAAATGATCAGGAATGCTCGTTTGAAATTTACACCAGAGTGCATGCTTAATATCAGTCTCACATGAATAGGTTGCTTCCAGCACCCGACTAGCCTGATTGCCCTTACTGTGAATGGCTACTTTGCCAGAATAATACAATTCTTCTTCTCCACATAACTTGTTACTGCGAACTTTCCATGTCTCTTTCTATAACACAAATATACGTACAAATACACATATTATCTGCAAAAAGAATAATCTAAATTGTGAACGCATTTTTCTGGCTGTATTTATTTATTTATTCAAAAAAACTTACTAATTTTCCCAGAGACTTTTCCGAAATATTTACTTCGCTGAATCTTTTTAACAGAATATTTTCTCCACCAGGTGTTGACGCACCGGATTGCAATTGTTGACTGATTATTAAGTATCCGGGATGATTAAAGATAATATCCCGGCCACCTGGTACATATTCCTTAAAAAAAAAAAAATACAGTTTCATCAAACGTTAACCTAACAATTCAACAACATAACCAATTTACAACGCTCAAGAACAGATGCTTTCGCATCCATTTGTCGCGATCACACTGTATCTGCGTAATAATTGATCGAAGGGACAATTTTTTTTTTAACAATAACTACTTTTTTTTTAACATTTATTTCAGTATCTACTTTACCACCGGTTCTGAGGCGGCGATCATTCTCTCCCTGGTCTCATCCAGATTTGCTGGCTGTGATATTTAAATATGTGATGGAACAACCCCCTAATTGTTTTTTTTTTTATACAGTATTACTTATAAATAGGGTAAAGTAACGTGAAAATGGTTCTTGAGGAATACTGTCAACATTGTTGGATATATGTGAACCACACCATCTTTAAACAGTACCGCTCGTGTGACAGATGTCGCGCTTGCACTTGTACACAACATTTGTTATATATATATTTTAATAAAAATTGCGAGAAATCCTCGTGTAATTGCGTTTAGTTCGCTTTTTCGACGAGCGTAGTCTAGGTGGTGC
>QVNV01018579.1:0-17100 GCA_014825455.1 Pseudomyrmex pallidus
ATATATATATACATACGATTGCATATATACGGTGTGACGTAAGAGGTGTACTCCGTCCGCCCTCCGAGCGTCTCATCCCTCCGCCCCTTAAATCAGATGCGCCGGCAGCATTTCAGCGACGGTTTCATCCGAAGGGAATGGGGACCCTCCTAGGCAGCTTAACCACGGCGTATATTCGAGATCTCGGAGGTGCGAATTTCCGGCCTGGCTCGCCAGTTATTAATTATCCAAATAACTCTGAGCGCGCGCGCGCAAACTCTGCGGCGTACCGGAATAATATTCGAGAGGCTCGTGTGAAATTAATAAAATCTGTGTGTTCGAATCTTTTCTTTTTATCGCTGCGTTTGTATACATATGTATATATTGAAGAAGATATATATCTCATCGAAATATATCTCTCTTGATACATTTAAGTGATGGAAGTTTTGCAATTGAGCGATGAAATTTGTGATTTTGCGATATTTGTATTATTTTATATTAGAGAACCGTATTTGCTTTTTGGATATCAGATCCTCGAAGAACTGGGTCACATTCGTATTCAACTGAATAATCAAAAAGTCGCTCCGCGCGTTTATACACAAATATAATAAATAAATAAATATATATAAACTGTTATATTTATATTATAAAATATATATATATTAATGTATTTTATTTATTATTATTTAAATATATATTTATATATAGTTATCGATATGTAACTCAACTCAAAATATCCCTCATCGGATATCTCGAGTGATCCAGCGATTGTGCCAACGAAGGGTCGGGGGATGAAATATTGCGGCGGTATTTCTTCACACGAATCTTTTTGAGAAACACGCAGAAGCGCCGTCATTGAAGCGTTGCACGAGAATATATATCGTGACTTCGCTCGTTTTTATCGCGCACGAAAATCACGGACGATGCTAATGAAACTCCGTAACTGTACAATTAAATCCCGAAGATGGAAAAGTTAAGGAAAATACGGGATAACACGGATACATTTGCGTTAGTTTTTGGCCAACCACGTTTGGAACTTTGCCATCTTTATTTACGTTTATATTTACCCTTACATTGTGTTTCTGTATTGTTGGGTGGACTCCAAGAGTAGCGATATAACAGCGATTCCGATGTATAAAGACGGTGTATTGTTGCGTGTGTTTTTAGCAAACTGTATGTCGTTTTTATAGCCGCAAATTTGAAAGAAAGAAAATCTTCTCTTTTTTAGTGAAATTTTATAAGGTAAAACTCTCTCTCTCTCTCTTTCTCTCTCTCAGTGTAAGATAAATTAAATTTTAAGCAGAGTAAAAAATGTGCAATGCGCGCGAGACGACGCGCATCTCTTCTTCAGTTTATCTTCCGGCGAGTTCGATTAGTGAAAAAAAATCGAGGAATTTCCGAGACGTTTTTAAAGACGATATATCTCGACTGGATTTGGGAAAGTTTCGCGGATGTGACGTGGATGGATGTCCACCAGCGTTCGGACCTGAGCGTCTGGACTTGGACGCTTTCGGGATCCGGAGAGCCTGCGCGCACTTTATCTTTGCGCCGTAGATTTTTAATCATCGCACGTCTCCTCCGCGCACGTAAGATTAATGCATCAGCGGTCGTCTCTCTCTTTGCGGTATAATTTATCTCACAGTTTCTCTTACACGTGTTCGGCAAAAGGTCGATTCCTACGTCAATCGACTTTAGCCGTAGTTAAATTGTTTTCCTTCGTTCCCTTTCTGCAAACCGAGGAACAATTAAACTACGCCGAAGTTGCGCCGACATCCCCGAGGAATCTCTGTTCTACAGACAGAGTCGTTCTTCTGAGAGGAAACATCCGTCTCTCTCAAAAACAAAAATTTCCACACGCAACACAAAGTAAATATTCGAGAATATATACGCGTTGTATCGTTCTCTCTCGCTTCCTCTCTCTCTTTTTTATTTTAAATGTTTTTTATTTAAAAACACACTTTTGTGTGCGTGCGGTTTTCGCGACAGAAAATGAATTTGAAACCGCTAAAATTCACACGATAAAAAAACAGTCGCACGCAAAAATTTTTCATACCGATACGCGGCCGAGATAAATTCTTCACGGCAAGAATCGATGTCCCCATTTTTCCCATTAAAGATACGCGTTGTTTCAAGTAAAAAGTATAATTACACATAAGGTATGAAATTTTCAACGCGTTTTATCGCGAGAGAAGCGAGAGAGAAAGAGAGCGACCTGTTCTATTTCGGGAATTGTTTTAACATTGCAATACGCGCGACTTTATTCTCTCGATAATGATATGTCAGGGTCTGTGTGACGATATAAATTTGAAAATCGATTTGCTAAATGAGTGAACAGCCACGTCGCGCCGCGTCCGGCATCTAAGGCAACGCGCGCTCATCTTCGCGCGTGTCAGTTTGTACGTATAAATAATATAGCGCACGTGTTTAAAATAAATAAACAACAACAAACGAAAAGTTTTTGTTGTTTCGCGGAAGTTGTGCAAACCAGTCGTGTAAATAAGAGATTAAAATTACTGCCGCAGATGTGTACATGTATAGAGTTTGCGCATTGTATTTCGAAATATCAAATCCATACGCGGGTGTACGTACATTATATATGTTTCGTTTGATGAAATTTTAAACGATTCTAACAGTCGTACGTGTTTCTCTTTTCTGTTTTGCAGCATCTCGTCTTCTGAGACGAAAAATACCATGTACAGGCCATCTAATGACCCCCCGCCGCCTATGGATACAAAAGGTTCCTACACAGGTGCGTATTCGACATTATTTGACGAAGAGATGAAAAATGATGTTTTTCTTTTTTTTTTTTTTTTTTCTGTAGTAGAAAAATAAAATCGCCATGAAATGTTTGCTCGCGGAATCATCGAGTGTAAATCGACGCACGCACGATTTCGCACAAATGTGGAAATTGAATTTTCTCGACGCGCGTTAACGTGAAGCAATTGTTATTTTATTTTTAATTACCGCGATTAAACAAATATCCGCGTTCGACACAAAATTGGAGAGAGCGCTTTGCGCGCTCGGGGAATATTTCACAATTTCGGACGGTGTCGTGCTGCATTGAAATGTAGAAAATTTTAAATTTTATTATCGCTCGCGAGAGCGGTAATGCAATTATTTGCGTAAGTAAATTAGTTATTGATTGCGAAATGATATTAAAGTACTACTGAAACGCGAGAGACTCGCTTTGGTCATTCGCGAAGTTTTTAATAACGTCTCTTTGTTTTTTTAATAACGTCTCTTTTGCGCGACACGAAAGGCACACGCGCTAGGCTCTCGTTCGGTAACGCGATGTTCTTTCTTTCTTTTTTTTTTTTTTTTTACACGCTTGATCGCCACGATAAATGGCAAGTTCTGTGTGTGTTGCCATTAGCGGGATGGGTACTCAAGACTCTCTCTCTCTTTCCGTTTCTTTCCCACAAAACGATCCACTTCAGCGCTCGCTGTGTATTACAAGCTCGATTTGAGTGGGGCCATGAAAAACGACGACTCGACGTAAGAAACGCACATTTCCGCAAAAGAAATAACGAACATGACAAAAGCGAAAACCGTCCCGAGATGTTTTTTTTTTTTTACTGAACGATAAAAACGCCCACAAAAATGAGATTTCAAATGCCCGAGTTGTTTCACCGAACCACATCACCGTCGTCGTTTTCTCACAAACACGAGCAGCGGTCATTAAAGAATGTGGAAGTAAGCAAACGATGCTATCGACTTCACCGCGTTTCCGAAGCTATTGGCCGGATATCGAAGACGTTCGCGTGTTATCGTCGATGTTTACCTCGGAATTCTATTGTCGAGTTTTGTGCGCTACTCCGTGTTTGTCTTATTCATCGTTTCAATGAATTGCGAAACTCGATTTAGCGCACAACGTTCCGCGAATTTTATCCACGGACGCGTCATCATCTCGTCGTGAGGGAGATGAGGAGGATTTTTTTGTTTTTGTTTTTTGTAACGATCGGCGACAACTCGCGAAGCAGAGCACATCTAAACACACCGAACTTTTGAAACGACTTAAAACGAGTTCGGATTTTACAAGAAGAAACTCTGATCCTTCTCGCGACAATTTTTTGCAACTAGGATAAATTATCGAAGTTTTTCGACGCTCGTTACGACGCGAAGCACACTCCGCGTGCGGCCATAAGCGCGCGTTCGAAATAATTCTCTGTCGTATTGTCTTTTCAAGTAGGTCATCGGAGCGTAATGACAATTGCAGCGCCGTAAGAGCATCGGATGATTTATAATTGTGTGTTTTATCGCATATCGCCAGACGCGCGCGTCTACTTACAGCGCGCGCGTGAAACGGAATATCTTCACGGAGGCTTTGTTTCTATTATTAAGTAACGGGTCTCGAGCTATCGATCTCGCGAATGTGACTCCAACAACGCGCGCGTGTATGTGTGTGTGTGTGTGTGTTAAGCGAAGTAGATGTGAGCCATTTTCCAACGAAGGCACGCACACACACGTATATAGAAACGAACGATGTAAATAATTTATACGTTCCGCGTTAATAATTTAGGAATATATAGTTTCTGACGTAGTAAAATATTTTTGCGATTGTTTGAGCTCGATTTTGTTTTTTGCGCCGAAAAAAAATACAAAATTGTTTCAAAATTTTCAACGATTTCTCTCATTTCACACATCTCTCTCTCTCTCTCTGTCTCTCTCTCTCTTGTTTTAATATTTATTTAGAGTTTATAACACTGTTGTATTTTACTTTTCTTTATGTATTTTATTTCTTTTTTTTTTTTCTTTAATGTTTTTCTTTTTTCATTTCTTTTTATATTTTATCTGTAAGTAATATCTAATGTAATTCCTAACTTGTATCATTGTTCTAAGCGCTTGAGGGGACCTGTCCCAGAGCGCAGAATAAATAATGCTTTTCTCTCTCTCTCTCTCTCTCTCTCTCTCTTACTGACTTTTATTATTGTACATATAAATGATGATATTTTTTTCCTGCGAAGTTGAACACAAACGACAAGTGTCACACACGCGAAATCAAGCCTGCCTACCTTCAAAGAGAAAACTATGCAAATGCAACAGGTGCCATAATATGCAACGTCATCTAAAGAATCTGCATATTATGTACGGCTCGCAGGCTAATTGCGCTTCAACAACGCCGTTTATATATATATATTATATTTCTCTCCGTTGTATTCGCAGCGATAAATAACAATAATAATATTCTTTACGCGCGCGGGAACGGAGAAATTGTGACACAGTGCGCGCGCGAGAATATTTTTGTTGCCCGCCACCTCCGTGTGTGTACGTCCGAATTTTTTTTGCAACATACACATTTTTCACGAGTTAGATAACATCACAAAGTTCGTTTCATTTGAAGTCGAAATTTCTTTCTAGAATGCAAGGAGAGAGGGAGAAAAAAAATAATCGATCGTCCCTTCCGTCTTTTCGCTCGACAATGCTCGTCGACGTTTCCACCGACGTAGTTCCTCCGCGCCTAATCTTAGCACAGGAATCAACATAAGCCTGGCTAACTTCCAATAACGTCGTAGCGCCCCGCTATTACCAATTCGCGTACCACACGATACTCCCGATAACGCGGTTGACCTACTAATGCACGTAACTGCTTGGTTGCGCCGTTAAACCTTCGAGTGGGTTTTTCGATCCTTCTTCTGAGATCATTAATATTTCACGAAACGACGTGTAAGGGAGACCGTTGAACCATTTCTTACGGTTGCGCGCGCGAGGAATCTAATGGATTTTATCTGACGGACCAATTTCAGACTCTTCCCCCTTTTCCCTCTTGCTCCTCATCTCGACGTTTTTTTTCTTTTTCTCCCTCGTGAATCTCTCACGTCAAAAGTTTAACCAAGAAGAGTCAAGAGTTATATATCAAGAATATGACTTTTTCTTCTCCAGGAATGCGATGTGGTTATGATGTTCCCCAGCGGGGCGAACGACGAGACCCTGATGTGGCTTCTAGGACGGCTTCGGGCTGGAACCCCGGGGCTTGTAGTTCACGTGCGACATCACGCCTCGTC
This sequence comes from Pseudomyrmex pallidus, assembly GCA_014825455.1. Taxonomy (NCBI): domain Eukaryota; kingdom Metazoa; phylum Arthropoda; class Insecta; order Hymenoptera; family Formicidae; genus Pseudomyrmex; species Pseudomyrmex pallidus. The sequence continues at coordinate 5,982 of QVNV01018579.1, forward strand.
GGACAGTTACGGGTTTTACATTACAGCACCATTTAGCGTGTAAGAACAAGTCAGATTATTTTGTTGAACAAGATCAAATTTCATACATCGAAACTTTCGCAAATCATCCATTGATCGCGTTTCGTTCGCACAACAGTCTGCTCAAGGCCGCCGAAGAAGTGCATCTACCCAAGACTCTGCGGCAGGAGTTCGGCGGCGGACTCAAGGAGTTCGTCGGCTCGGAGGCCAACTGCTTCGAGGGCAGCGACGACGAGATTCGCTTCTTCACCACCCAGGAGAGACAATCCCTGGTGCTCCATCTGCTCCACACACTGAGGGCCGGCCCGCACGATCTCCACAGTCTGCCTGGTCTCAAGCTGGTGGAGGGACAGGCGATCATTCCAAAGTGCATTTCGTCCGGTATTATTTCTCAGGTACGCGCCCGCGAATGTTTATCTTTCTTGAAGGAGAAATATCCTCCGAGATGATACGATGTCTGTTCTCCTCCGCGTCTCACAGGTCTTCCCTCTTCACGAACTACCCGCCTTAGAAAAACTGCAGCGAACCTGGGTCCGCGCGTTCCTCAGCCCGCAGCCTCTGGACGACATTTGTAAATACTTTGGGGTGAAGATCACCATGTACTTCGCCTGGCTCGGCCACTACACCACCGCTCTGATCGTTCCGGCGGCAGTGGGTGCCATATACTGGGTACGTCCGCCTAAATCGGCGTCAAACGCAAACTGGCTTTCCAGCCCTTAGAATATATTTTGAAAACAGACGTGGATTTGAAGACGAAGACCACTCTCTCTTTCTCTCTTTCCTGATCTTTTAAATATGCGAATATATATATTTCCAGTAACTGTCTTTTTTTTATATAGTTCTTTCATACACAATTCTAATTTCATACACAATTTTGGTTAATTCACAATTTTCATCTCTGTACTTATATTTATGCGCAATTTGGTAGTTACTTTTATTATTTTTTTATATCTATTGTTTTTGAATTTTTCTAATATGTTTATTATTACTTTTGATTGTTAGAAGTTTTGTTATTTTTGCATATATGCGTATTTTCTCTTTAATTTCATTTATACTCACACTATTGTAATATTGTTCTTATTTTTTATTTTGTAAATTTATAATATTCTTTTGTACAGTCTGCGCTTGAGGGGAATTTTCTTCCCAGAGCGCTTTATAAATAAAGCCATCAATCAATCAATCAATCTTCTTTTCTAACTAGTCCGAATCCCGATTTTGTTCAGGTCGGCATCATCGGCCGGAACCAAGCGGTGGAGGACGTGGCGTACGTTCTGTTCTCGGTGTTCAACGTGATATGGGCCACCGTGTATTTGGAAACGTGGAAACGCAGGGGCGCGGAACTGGCGTACAGGTGGGGCACTTTGGATCAGAGGGACGATTTATTGGTCGAGCCTAGACCTCTATTTACAGTAAGAACCTTTCGAACATATCTTTACGCACCCTCTTTTTTAGAGTAGCATCTCTCGACGGCTACTCGGCATGGTAATAATATCGCCCTATATATAGTGTCTCACATCTTGCACACTGCTGCACATACGAGAGAAGAGATGCGCTTTCTAACACGATTTGAATAACGCACGCGCCGCGAGGAATTTTTTAAAAACGGAAACACGAATTTCGCGACGTTCGAAACGATTCGCGATCGAACTTTTGTAATCGCGAGCGATCTCGCTGTGTGTTCAGGGGACTCTGGAGATCTCGCCGGTGACGGGCAGGCTGGAACCGACGTATCCCAGATGGCGACGAAACATGTTTCGATACTTCGTGAGCGTGCCTATCATCGCAATTTGTTTACTCTTCGTCTTCATCGTCATGATTCTGAGCTTTCAGATACAGGTAACAGATCGCGCGTAATAAAAAAAAAAAAAAAATCGATTGTGCGATATTTTCACGAACTGAAAGAAACGACGCGCCCGAAATAAAACTTGTTCAATCTCGTTTTTTTTTTTTTTTTGTTTTCTCGCAGGACTGGTGGGACGCGCATCTCGAGTCCGGAGGTTACGGCTTCTGGCTCAGCTACGTGCCAAAGGTGCTGCTCGCGGTGGTGATCGCGCTGATGGACGAGGCGTACTTCAAGGTGGCGGTGTGGTTGAACGACTTGGGTATGTATAAGAAAATCTATTCTTTCTGTACATCGACACACTACCTTCCTCTCTTTCTCTCTCTCTCTCTTTCTCTCTTTCTCTCTCTATCAACATGATCGTGTTACTTCCGTGTGATTCAACATATACAAACAACCGCCATTTGCCGACTTCTTCGCATCGATCTGTGTATACTATACGGTACACTCATGCACGTCTAGTTTTTCAAGAGAGCATTTAATAGCATACATATTATTACTTCCGATAATTTTTTCCACACAGCTTAGCTTCTTCTAGAGTTAATAATTAAAAAAAAATAATTTATATACATGTTAAAGCGCGCGAGAACGTCGTCGTCTAAAGACTGTTTAATTGTTTTTTCTTTTTTTTTTTTTGTCATACTTGACACACATAGATAGATTTTCGCTATCATTTTTATAAAAAAAAAAAATAAATAAGTAAAAAATCTTGGAGAGAGTCTCATGTTGCGGTAGATAGTATTTGTGATTTTTGTGTGTTGGACGCAGAAAACTATCGACTAGACACCGAGTACGAGAATCATCTGATCTACAAAGTGGCACTGGTAATGAGAAGAAAACTCTCCGTTTTATAAAACGAATAGAGTAATATATCAGTGTTGTGCTAGACGTTGTAACACACGTACACACACACACATACACACACACGCACACGTCCTCCTCTAATTAGACACTGTTCCGTTGAAAAGGCAAAAGTTTCAGTTAATTTTCTTGCTTGTATAAAAAAAAAAAAAAAAAAAAAACACTTTAGAGGTGGACCATCTGTTAAACATCTATACGATATATCTATGTAATATATATATATATAGACTCTAAGCTTTTTTATTTTAAACGCAGAAGTGTGCCTGCTCTGGCTGTCTCTGTCGCTGCATGAAAACATTCTATTTCGCAAAAGAACACCTTTTTTGCTTATGCTTAAATGATTTTACGATACATATACATAGGTGATGATCTATATACGTAATATACTGAGCTTTTATGTCATTCTCTGTAATATATACGTATATATATATATATATGTGTGTGTATGCACAATATATGTATATATATGTACAGCGTGTATGTTCAACGCGCGCGCTGCGATCCGGCATTGGATCCGTAATGTGTGCAACGGTCGTTTCGTCTTTCAGTTTCAGTTCGTCAACTCTTTCCTGTCGCTGTTTTACATCGCCTTTTATCTTCAAGATCAGGAGAGGCTCAAGGAGGTGAGATAATTCGCTCGCGTTTTCGAAAAAAAAAAAAAAAAAGCGGCTGCCGAACGGAAAAATCTTCTTCTTTTCCAGCAACTTGCGGCTCTGCTGATAGCGCGCCAGGTGATCGGCAATCTGAAGGAGTCCGCGGTGCCGTACGTGATCGAGCAGCTGCGACTTGCGCGGCTCAGCTTCGAGCTGTTCGGGGCTCTGAGTCCGAGCGAGGCGAGGCAGCCGCCCGGCCAGGAGACGGCCGAGGACGCGCCGAAGGACGGCGAGGACGGAACGGAACGGAAGGAGGAACAGCGACCGGACAGCGGCAAGACGAAGCCGCCGCGAAGCGTCAGCCAGGCAGAACTGGAGAGTTCCCTCTACAGAGTAGGGCATCATAATTCACTACTTAGTGACGTTACGTTCAAGGTTTGGTCTAGATTTAGCCAATAGTGTTCTTTTGTTTCTTCTCGGAGCGCACCGCTGACACACACGCACACTACTGCTATAATATGTATATACCCCTTTCACATCCCTTCGAAATCGAACTCGCGGTCGAACGTGATACGCGAGTTGCGAAATTAATTAATTAATTGGGAGGAGGATTCGCCCCCCCTTCCGTCGAGATTTCTTTCCCCCGAGGAAGTGTGTGTCACGCGACACCGCGAGTGATTTCGAACACTTCGCGTCATTAAAAAAAACAAAAAGAAAAAACAGAGAGATGATCTCGCCCCATTATCTTTTCGTTCGTTCGTTCGGTCTGATTCTGCTCGGAGCGCGCACCTCACCCACCGCACGACACGACCGTGCCCCGAAATGTTTAATGATAAGTGCCAAATGTCGTCTTGCGTTTGTCGGTCGTTTCTTTTTTGCAGAGTTTTAATGATTTTTTCCCATTCCATCTCTCGACGACGCACAGGTACCCATCAGGAAGGTAATGTCATGTCTCTCATCTCTCTCCTATCATTATAAATCGTCAGCTCTTTCCGTCGCTAACGAGCAATTTGTTCGCGTGGCAATTCTGCAACAGCGACGTTATATTTCTCAACGAAAGCCGCGAGAAAATTAATTAATTAATCTTATCAATAAAAATTTGTCTCGCAAAAAATTGACACATATTCTCGCGCGTCGCGAATGTTCTCGCGAAATTCTACGCGAAGCGACCGAAAGGGATGATGAAAGCTCTCACCGGCTTGTAACGCGCAACTCGTGTTTTGTTTTTTTTTTTTTAGAACCTACCGTATTGCTAAAAATTGATTTATTTTCAACGCATGCATTGATTTTTCGAAGACGCAATATATAATTTCTCTGTTCTCAGAGACACAGAAAATATTATAAGCATAAGCACCGAAAATACGCTACTGTTTTTTTTTTTAGCATCTTACTTTAGCATCTTAGTCGAAAATATTATGAAATATAATTCTTCTCGTTTATTTTGAAGGCAAATATTGCCAGGTTTGTTGAACAATGAATTCCGAGTGATTTTGATAAAATAAAATAAAAAAATGTGTTCCCACACACAACACTGACAACTTTCACATGATAAGATATATGATATCGGTGTCGTGTTATTTACACGCGCGGAATAAAATTCAGAATAATAAATAATAATTTTCAATTCGCAGTATGACGGGGCGTTTTCAGAGCACTTGGAAATGCTGTCGCAACTGGGCTATGTCTGTCTGTTCTCCTCAGCGTTTCCATTAGCCGCGATGGCCGCTCTGCTTGGGAATCTGCTCGAATTACGCGGGGACGCGTTCAAATTGTGTTTCGTGCTTCAACGACCTTTCGGGCGTAGGGTCTCGAATATTGGCACGTGGCAAGTAAGTGAGGTTCTTATTAACCCTCAAACACTTCGTTCCGCGGCATTCTCGCCCAACGCCCACACCAGCGCGAATTGGGATTTGATGTTTTAAAATAAAAGCAAATTCACTTCGAAATTGTTGATGCTCTTCCCAGAGTGAGATGTTATTGAAAATTCATTGATATTTAAATTAAGTAAAAACATTAGTTTGTGGTAAAAATCCTTGTTTGAAAAATTGAAATTTGAAAAATCACGTTTCTTTAAAGTTTGCTACTTTTTTGTATTCGACAAAATGCGCGAGGTAGTAATTTATTTAAAAAAAAAAAGTTGTTGTAAATGCTTGTTCAAAAATGGTTACATGGAAAAAGCATTGTTTTTAATTTGTAACCGTATTTATGAAATTTAATAAAATATAGTTCTGTCGTGAGAAGAATAAATTTGTATAATAAAGTTGTGAAAATTTGTGCCAAAAAACATGTTTTATTCAATAGTGAGCACAAACATGTTTTATTTATATTAAAACTTAATTATTATTTCACATTCATCATTATTCGAAATAAAACACTCATACATTAACAAGCCACCGCATTATTTATAACAATATATTTTAATATATTATTGATAAATAAGATTCTATTATTAGATTCTGGTAAATAATATTCTATTATTTTAGTGGAAAGTGTTCACTTATGGAGAATTTATACTTGAAATTTTTTAAGTTCAATTTTTTGCCAGACAACAATTCCAAAATCGTTGCCGCCGCACATTTGCGAATTCGCACCACGCGGAACTTTTGACGCTTCTCTTTAGCAGGAGTTTAAGACATTCGACACTCGGAAATTTCCTACCACAACGCACTGTAGGTAGTGCACATATTTGTCGTAGTGGAAAGAGATCGTTACGGCTGTTTGGTCTGAAATAACCAGCAGAGGGGAGAAATTTTAAATGGTGCGAATTTGCACTAGCGTGTGGTGTTTGAAGATTAATATTGACTAAAACTACAGACGTACGGATAATTGAAGCCCTCGAGCTACTAAAAAAGGCAAGTCAAGTGAAGAGCAAAACTCGAGAGCTGCACCGAAAAACTTAAATAAGACGATTCTTTGACGATGAAATTTTATATCGCATCAAACTCTTCCTCTCTCTCTCTCTCTCTTTCTTTTTGTATTCTAAAATTTATTTCTTGCAAACTGTCTTAGAACGCCATGGAAGCGATGGGCCTGGTCGCTATTCTAGTGAACTGCGCCCTGATCGGGCTGAGCGGGCAGGTGCAACGGATGTTCCCGGAAATGTCGGCGACCCAAACGATCTTGCTGATCGTTGCGCTCGAGCACATAATGTTTGCCATTCGATTTGTGATTATATGCGCGATTCCCGACATACCTCATTGGGTCGCCACCGAGATGGCCAAAGTGGAATTCTTGAGACGCGAGGCGGTTCGAAGATTGTCCTCGACCCCGTCGCCGGAACAGCAACCTACAACCGTGATAGGTACATAATTTCTTCATTTAACGTTTCTCCTCACATTATTATATGTATCGAGCATAAAATTATAGTTTTTCCCGCGTGTCCTACATTTTCATTCTCCTCGAGACGTCCTTCCTTCCAATCCGATCCATCGCCACACGCATCGTAATTAACGCTCTCTTGACGAAAGCGACGAAAACGCTCGCCCGTCGCACCCTCCCTCCTTACCAGCTATTAATCTCGCTCGAACTCAGGGAGATTCGTGGTGAGTCCAGCAGACGGAGAGAGCGAAGAGCAGCATCTGCTCACCGACCGCACCGGCTACGCGACCACGTCCAGTCAGGCGGAGAGTCCGACCCTGGCGTCGATCGCCACGCGAACACCCAGCGGCCCGACTACGCCCAGCGCCGCATCGGTGCCGAGGATCGCGGAAACCTCACCTACGGGCGAAACTCCCGGCAGCGGCGGAAGCAGCAGCGAGACCAGTCCGTTCCTGCCCGAGAACATTTCCGCTCGGGACATCCGTAACATGCCGAGATGCTCCATTCCCGGCGGCGAAAAAGGTTCGAGCTCACTTCTGAGCGGCCGACTTTGTTAAAAAAAAAAAAGTCTTCTCTCTATTTAAGCTACTAATCTCCACTAATTAATTCAATCTAATTTTTAGTAAATACTTCGAATTTTTGCGATATTTTGGGATTGCAACGGCGCTAGATTTCGCCCAAACGAATCTTTCGCGCTGATGAAAAATTTCTCATTAGGAAGACGCTCGAGGGACTGGTTGGGCAACGAACCGGAAGCGTCGGGTGGCGATCAGTACGGTCACCATTTGACCATCGGACCGCACGGCGGAGTCGACTGGGTGCGTCGACTCGCTCTGGAACCCGGCGCGCGGAAATCAAGCGACTCCGAGATCACGGGCGCGGGTGTCGCGAACGTGCGGGAGGAGGAATTATCCTTGCACAGGTCGACCGACTGCATCGTCTCCAAAGAACTCGCTTCATCCTCGGACAGCGATCTTCTTAGGTGATAAAATGCATTTGTTTCTTTTTCGACTTCTTTTTTTACGTACCTACTGTTCTTCGTTCGTAGCGACTTGAGTGTTGTAGTAGAATTTTCTTCGTGTTAACGCGTCGATTTTGCGTCTGAAGGTCAGCGCCGCCGTGGTCGATTGCTCACAGGGGTCAGAAGTTCCGCTTTTCGCCGGAGAAGGAGAAGGAGCGCGAGAGGATAGACAAACAGCAATATCAGCAGCCGCAGCAGCCGCAGTCGCAGCCGCAGCAGCAGCAGCAGCATCACCAGCAACAGCCTCATCATTATCAGCGGGAGACGCAGGATCACCGCGCGAGCGAACGACAGTCCTACCTCCCGGAGAAGGAAAAGGACTCGAGCGGTCTGTCGGACTCCAGCAAGACGATCTCGAGCCAGGAGGAGGAGACGAAGCCGTCGAAGGAGGACCGGGAGGCGAAGAAGACGCGGGTGAAGCAGAGCCTGATGAAGCGAGCGCGCTCGGTGGCGATCTTCTCGCTGAAGCTGAAGGAACGCCGCGCCCGGGAGGCCGAGCTCAAGGCCAAAGAAGCCGAACGGGAGGCAAGGTGGCAGCAGCCGCAGTCGTGCGTGGGCGGCGAGCTCTCGTGCATTCCGATAGAAAAGCTTATCTCCGTGGATGACATCGCGGCCATGGAAATGCGCCGAATGAATCATTAGCCGCTTTTGATCTTCTCACACTTTTGTTTTCTCGCTACTTAGAGAGAGAGAGAGAAAGAGGGAGAGTTGGCCGGGTATGAGCAAAGCGCGCGAGCGGACGAGAGAAAAGGCGCACAACTCTTTGCGAATTCGTCACTTGAATTGGTAAGAACACGAACCGTACTTTCCAATAATCCCAAATTCATGAGAGCATCGAACCACAATTCAGTTTCGGGCAAACGCGACGAAATATAATACCTACCGGTTGATGTTTTTCTGTAAGAATTGAAAATTCCCAATACCGTCTTCTTGCAGTTTGTTTTGGCTGATGTAACGAAAAACTTGAGAAAAACAAAAGTACACAAGTTGTCGGGATAATTTTACAGATAAAAAAAAAACAAAAAATCCGACGTTGATCTCACGAAAAATGTACATGTTATATATTATCAATTTTTTCCAAAATCTGGTTTCGCAATTCGATGCTCTGCAGAGTGTCACACTAGTTTAGGTCGCCCGACGTCACAGATCGTGATCCGTCAGTGAAATTTTAAAAAAATTCACAGCTCCGCGTGAGACTGATGAAAAAATTCGGCGGTCGCGATATAATCTGCGATATGATCATGTGAGAAAAAGAAAATCGGCATTGTTTCGGGCGTTCGCCGAAGTTCTTTTGGAACAATCGAAAATCTCTCGTGATACACTGTGCAAAGTAAAAAAAAAAAAAAAAAATCCCAGCTCTCTCGGAGCCGGATCGACGAGCGTCGGCGCGAAACTCAACGAAGAGACCGGAGAAGGAAAAATCTTGTTGTTGTTGCGGTATTTGTTAATTAATCTATAAAGTTCTAGGCGTATATATGAATATATATATATATATTAATGGGTTAACGAACTTTTTGCTAAATAGATCTCTATACGAAGGCATATCACATAACAGTTTGTCGATAAAAAAAAAAAATAAAATAAAATAAAATAAAATTAACAACAAAAACACACCACCGCCACCATCTCCCGACACACTTCTCGTGTTGTTCTCGTATATTATAATATAAGGACCGTTTTTTCCATCGGCGAGACGAGACGGAATCGAAAATAGAGGGCAAAATAAATATCTAACATAATACACCGGCACATCGCGTTGCTCTTCGTCCAGAAAAAAAAACGAAAATACAAAGAAAAATCTAGCAAACAAAAAAAACCGTTTTTTGTATATAGCGAGGAAAAAGTGTTGTTATACGCAGATTGTAAAATCGGTTTCCATGGCCTAGCCTCACACGTCCCCGTCCGCGGCTGAACTTTAGCGCAGAGTGTTGAGTATCATGTAGAAGAAAAAACATACACACGTTTATACACTTGCATACATGCATAAACACACACACACACACATACACGCACACACATCACATCACATTTGATTACATTTACCAATATTGTTAGCGTTAGTATAAATTAGATTGCATCTCTCCACGTTGAGCACCGTTGAGCAAAAAAAAGTACGTAGCGTGCCCTTCGGGAATTTGCGAGATTCGGGTGCAATTTTAGATGCGAAAAAAAAAATAATAAATCGATAGATTAGCCGCTTTTCGTAAAAAAGGCAGGTCAGAACTTTACTTCAAGCCGGAAGCATCTGTGTGTTTGTTAGATGTTTTGTATAAAACAGGGAAATTGAGCCAATAAAAGTATTCTACAAAAGATAACGTGTGTATACAATAAATATATATCTTTTCCCGTTCCGCGATCGAGATTCGATCTGGAAACCACAAAATCTTCTTGATGCTATATATTGATATGAAAGGCAAGTATTAAACTTCTTGAAAATAATTTAAAATTATTGAAAACATCCTTAGTATATATATATATATAAACATATTTAAATATCATATATAAAATTATCAAGTATAAAAATGAAGATTCATGTATATACCACCACCAAATATATAAAAGAAATCAGTGCGATTATTATAAGCCAACTACGCATGCGAATAAACTTTTTGGGCTCGTGAAAATTAAACAAGAAACTATATAAGGCCAATACGAGCCGTTTCCAGGATGTTGTGCAGAAACAAATGTATATATGTATATACATATATATGAATTGACGTGTAAATTTTTACACGTGAGTTTTTTGAATTGAAATTTCAATTCTAAAATTCACATAGGATGCTCGGTTTGCATCTCAGTATATGATAGTCCCCGAAAACCCCCCTAGTTAATAATTAAAATATTGCGAAAAAAACTCCTCAGCCATGAGTCGAACCCGGAATCTCCGGCTTTCCGGGCCGTCGCCTTCCCCCACCGAAGCACTTCTTATTTCTTTTAGCTATGTATTAAATATAAATATATATATCTTTATTAAAATTGCACATATTAAATATCTTTAAAAATTTTTACAAATATAATTTACTCTAGATAATTATAAAGTTACGCATACAACGTACACGTATAATAAGCGATAACAAAACTTTTTAGCTAAAAGAAACAAATGATAAAAGTTGATTTTAACTCATATTTATGCAGCCTCGACGTCGTCCATCGATGTATCTTCTTCTCCACCTCGAGGTCCCCCCTCCGGTCGGAGGTAGTTCAAGACTGCGACATCCCGTACGTAGTTTGAAGCACTGTTTGTCACTCGCGACGCGGAAGACGCGAAATTCAATACACACACGCGACATTTAAATTTTACTGTAGTCCGAAGTCTTTTTCAAACACATTTTTTCACAGTCTACACTTAATTCACTATCGCACTTTTTAAAATAAACTTTCACGTATACGACTTTATTCACTACCGCACTTGAAACACTACTTTTATGACGGAACGAATGTTACGGTTTATAACGCGTAATCCAATAA
>QVNV01018582.1:0-16758 GCA_014825455.1 Pseudomyrmex pallidus
GGGAGGGAGAAGAGAAAGAGGATTGTGTATTACATCGTATCGTACTTGATTTCATATACATATCGCTGTAAACCTTAACAAACGTCGAACAATAATTTCTGTCAAAAAAAAAATTGTCTTCTCGGTTTGATATTTTCTGCGCAAAAATTTCCGCTTTACGTAATTTTTATTCGCGCGCCCAATTTATGTGCGCAGACCAGTTATTTTTTCTCTTCCGAAATTTATTGTTTATCGCGTAGAAATTGAAATTCAAGCAAGCGAATTAACTTATTCATTCCGCGCGAAATTAAAAAATAAATAAATAAATAAATAAAAACAATTTGCGTTTAATATAGAAGCGAAGATATTTCAGACACACGCGCGCGCGCGCGGAGAGATCTGCCAGCTTCGGACCAGTTTAACTTTTCACGAGAGATATTTCACATCAACTTTACCCCCGACGCCTTTGCGCAAGATCATAAATCGTTACGTTTCGCTTTAATAAATTTCGCTCGAGAGACGTTTTACCGCTCGTCAAATGCGCTGCAGAAATTAGAAGGATTTTCGCAGCACCGGGGCGAGTGCACCATATCTCGCGCGTATTTGTCTATTACGAGAGAGATCCTTCCCCCGTCCGTCGGTGAACTTAACACGAGAGGGAATTTATCTTCTTTTCCCCTCTCCTTGTCCATTCCTCGCGCGCGTGTCGTCACTTTCGCGAACAACGCGAGAAACGATTTTAATGAAACAAAATTCGACGACTTTTGTGTCAAACTTCGCGAAAAAAATTACTAACAATTTGCGACATAAAAATTTAACTTTGATAAACTCGAGTGTCAGATTTTTCACGCACACACACAAGCGCAATTTGACAAGGGGGGGGGGTGGAATAAAGAGCGGAAAATTACTCGGAAAAATATCCGGAATTCTGTTCTTTCTTAAACGTCCTAGACTCGCCGTTTGCACGCCGGGCACTTGAATTTTGCTGCGTAGCCCGAGAATTATTATTCCAAAAAACCGACGGCAAGATTATGCCTCTCAGCAGGAATTAATTCTCACGGAAATATATGGACAAGCGCGCGCTCGCGAGAGAGTCTGTAACTATCTCTCCGAGAACGGGAGCTCGTCCCCTCTCTCTTTTCGATATCGCAAAACGGCGCGTTGAAAAACAAACAAAAATTAGATCTGATCATCGGACGATTTTTAGCTCTAAAGGAAAACGAAGCTCGTATAACAGTTCGCAAATGCACGACGCGCTCGTGTGTCGTAAAGTCTCACACGGGTCGTCAAAGCGGATTCTAATTCGATGAACATTTCCCTCCGGTGTTCTCTGTTGAATGGATTGTCCGCAGTCAAACGTCGATCGTCTAATCCGAAGGGAGAGAACCGTCTGGGCCTCCTCCGTAAATGGCGGTCCGCCCCGGTTTCCTAACGGGTAGTTTCACGACATCTTTGCGACGAATGTCGGCACGACCAACGTTCTCTCTCTCTCTCTCTCGTTTTGTATTGTCTCTTTCCCCCCTCCCTTCCCGCATCTCCCTCAGATTCTCTCGAAATTGCTCTCCGTACGCTCCCCCGGTTATTACTTAACTATATCGCGGCCGCTGAAACGGGACGCGAACGATCGCGCACGTTATATCCATTCGCCGTCACGTGATATCCTAACCGAAATTTCAATCCGACACATATTTCACTTTAATTGACACGCGTTCAATTGTCTCTCCCTCCCGGAATTTGCAATCACATCACGAAAGCCGATCGATGCGACAAGTGAAGTGAAAATTTTCTCTCGACGCGTTGTCTCGCGGTTTTCTTTCTTTTAACAAATTTTGGGGTTTAACAACCGCATCTTTGCCCGCCCGCGTCTCTTTCCGACTAAGTGCGCGTGAACAAAAAAAAGAAATTCCTCTCGTCTCGCGATATAATATTCATGTATGCAAATTACTTCGCTTGATATTAAAATCTACGCGCGACGATATATCGACCCGACGCATGTTATAAAGCCGCGCGCGTGGCGAAACGCAATTTTCTCCTCACACTGGCGCACGCACTTCTTATTAGATCGCAATCGCGCGTGTAAATTGTTTGCTTCTCTCGGCGGCGGCGGCGGCGTCGAGAAAAAACAAATCAATCCGCGTTTGTTTTCTTAAAAAAAAAAAAAACTATCGCAGCAAAAAAAAAAGAGGACGACGGAAAGAATTTCGCACGCGAGAGACGAGATGTGAATGCGACGAGGTGTGCGGAAACAATATGCGAACTGGTCCGCGGTTGATTTCGGACGAGGAAAAACGGATCTGGAAACGGTCGATCCGTGTCCCTTTCATCGGTCGAAAAATTATGATAATATCGACGTCACGGGAGAAATCGCGGAAACTGGTCTCTCACGGTTCGTGCAGCGAATTGAATGAAAGGAAACGGGGGGAAGAGGGGCAAGATATCTTTGGCTCTCTTATGCATGCGCGCGCGTGTTGGCCGCGATTCCGACAAATGTAATCGCGAGAGACGATTTTCTTCCTCCCCGCGCACCTCTCGCGGAGGGGATCATTTCTATTACCCGCCCTCCCCCCTCCTGGTTTATAATTTTCACATGATGCATAATTTATCTCTCTCTCGCTTCTTCTTCGAACACGAACTTGTCTCTCTAATTTCTGCTAAAAAAAAATACTTAAATAATAATTCATTAACGATCGTTGTTTTCCTCAACGAGAGAAAATCTTAAGCTACTTTTCCCGGACGAAAAAAAAAGGACTCAATGGGATTTTCTGAAAATCCGGAGATCTCTCTCTCTCGTAATGCGCGCACACAGTGCGTTTCTTTCGCAAGCCGGCGGCGGCGCGTTCAATCGGCCGGAAAACGAGAAATGTCGACGCGCGTTAATTAGGATCGACGACTTCTCTCTCCCTCCTCACGTGCGCGATAATTATCATGCGGAAACAATCCTCCCTTTATATATTACCGGGTCGCGATTCTACACGTGTAGACAATGGTCGGCGGCTAATGACAGCCCGTGTAGATGCTCGGTACACGCCGATGCGCGCAGCCCAACAATGTTATAATAATTCGCGATTAATGATTAATCCGATCGAATATACATCGAATAATCGCGCGGGATGTGCATATCTAAAAGTCGGTCGTTTTGATCCCAACCCCTCCCAGTTTTCGCTTATGTTTACTCAAAGTATCGCTTTTCTCTAAAAATGGGGGGAAAGGAAAATCTCGATAAACCGAACTCGAAGAATTTTTCCACCATGTTTCTCAATGAGATAATCGCGTGTTTTACTTTTCTTGAATATTCAGACGAGTGTTTTTTTTATTTTTTTTTTCGCCAAGCAACGTCGACTGCAAAGTTCAAGCGTGCGGTTGAAGCGTCCAATTGTCGTCGTCCCGCAAACGAGAGTCGTCCAGAGACGTTAATTAGCATCATCAAGCATATCCGGATGCGCGATAATTGTGCACGTTTGATATAAACACCGCCATTAGAAATAACGCCCGCGTTATGTAACGTCAGCGGCGTCTGAAAATACAGGCGTTCGTTAAAAGTTTGAAAAACTCGGAAGCGGCGACGGAGAGGCTGCGGAAAAATGCGCGCTTTGGTCTAAAAGCGCGGTAGAAAATTCAGAGGCAAATTGGCCCTTGAGGCCGCGTCTGAAAACGCCGATGTGTGTGTATGTGTGTGTGTTATCCGCCGCAAAAGCGGGGATAATAATAATTGAATAACAACAGTAATATCATTCTCGCGGGGAGTGTGCGATTCGCGCGCGCGCCCAACACGCGTATTTATTTATTTACACGCGAGTTTATACACACACACGCTATTTATAAATTACACAAAAAATACACAACGAAATTTATCAGCGTCGCCAAATTAAATTTGAGAATATCGAGTTTTTTTTTTTACTCCCCGAACGTCAGCAACAACGCCGTTCGCATTGTTACCCGTTCGCATTGTGGCGCTCGGGCTTTTGCATGGTTTTTTCCGACAACGAAACGATTGTCGGCCATATATAGAGCGAGTTAAAACCGGATAGACGATGGGTCATTAAAATGCAAAGCGAGGATCAAAGCATGAAATTAGATTAGACATGCGGACGAGCTGCCGCCTCAAACTAGCTGAAATATTGCACGCGAACCGAAATCGGATGCGAGAAGTGACATTTACATTGAACGTTTCGTGTTCTTCTCGTCGCGAGATCGAACGTCACGCGCGCGTGAACGTTATATAATATAACGCGCAATAGCAAAATTAAGTACTTAAAAATCTAAAAAAAAAAAAAAACAAATCGTTACACACGTAATATTTGCGCAATTATTTTCGAGATTCGCGCAATTTTGTAGAGATGTGTAAAAAATATATAAATTATTTCTTTTCTTTCTTAAATAAAATTAAATATACTCGAACTTGCCATTCGATCGGGAAGAATTTTCTATTCCGCGCGTAACCTACCTTTGAACTGGATTCCACAGACTCCGACGACGACGTGCGGCGGGATGTTGATCCCGTGTCGAAAAACGAGCCATCGCAAGAAAGAAGTCGCGACGTACGTAAGCGCGACGGCATCGTTTTTCCGCGCGTTTCCCTCGACGTTTTTCCTACACGAGAGAAGAGAAGAGAGACCGGGGAGAACTGTGAGAGACGTTCGCTATAACGGGCCCGTCGTTCACCTTTTAACACACGTGCACTTTGGCGCGCTCGCAGCAGCAGCGGCGGAGACGAAGCGCTCGCGCCTCGGGCGAAATAGACGCGCGAGGATGGAATGACAGGAAGTGGAAGGATATTAGCCTGGATGTCACTCCGCGTAATAGGAGGAGACGGGGCTACCCCTTCCCGCCACTTGCACCCTCTATATACGTCCCTCGGGGACGCGAGACACTTCCGATACACACACCCAAGGCCGGGGCGCGCGGTGTATTCGTCCGGCGATGGAACTCCACTGCGATATTGACTGCTCCTGACACGGCAGACGGGTCTCTGTTTTCCTCTCGGATAATGGGGATTCGAAGCGTCAAAAGAGGACGTGGAAGCGGCGGCGCCGATGACGAGAGAGCTATCCGCCGCCTCTCTGGAAAAACAAAAAAGAAAAAACAAAAAAAAAAAGGGAACACGCCGTCGCGTTACAACGCGATCGTACATATATGCATGCGCGCGAGCGAGTAATTTTTCCGCGTTTCCTTCGCGGACGTGACGCGATTGTGTAATTTGTATGTTTTTTTATGTGTAAGGAAAAGATAATACGCGTAAGTAGAACTCCCCGTAATTTCAAGCACGTGGGACTGATTCTTTCTAGAATTCGAAATTATGTTCTTCCCCTTCCATTTTCTTCCCCTTCCAACTGGAAGAGAACGAGAGATACTGTATTTGTCTCTTTCTTTTGTTTTTTTTCTTTCGTCTTTCTCTCTTTGTTATCTGCGCACTCCACGAGTTGCGCAGTCACTCAAGAATATCGGGGGAATGGTGGGGGAAACTATTGGCCCGCCTATCGAGGAGAAGTCGAAATTGTAGTGCTCGAAATTATACTGGAATATTCTCGTTCCTCATTTATACGTTTTGCTTTCTATTTGGGTCGAAATGTTATTTCTGTATATTAAATAAGACAAGACTTGGCGTTTTCTCGTTAAGAAAGTTGTTTGTTTCGCTTCGAGTGGAATGATTGAGTGGGGAGAGGGAAAAGCCAGGCGGGGCAATTGAAAAGTGCGGAGTCACCGACTCGTAAACAGAAAGGCCTTGTACGCAAGAAGAGTTGTTATTGTATTCTCCAGACTCTCTGTAGAGAGTGAGAATCGTTGTCGATATCGCGCGAGTAAATTTTCCTGTCGATATTGCAGATAATAAGTTTAAAACTCAATTAAATTCTAAACGAATGATCAGAAATTAATTTCGAAATTAATGAGCGAAACAATGGGACCGGATTGGAAGGTGAAGGATCCGAGGGTGAACAGTTTATCTCAATAAATTTCTTTGCGCAGTCCGGAACGTCGCGGATAACACGCCGAGGGGAGAGGAGGGGGAATAAGAAAGTCAAGCGTCTCGCGCGCGCGCGAAAGAAAGTTTTTCCCGTGGAAGAGCACCTTCGCACGGCAAAAAGAGAGTCAAGATCACATGGAGAGTATCGAGTTTTCGCGTCTGCCGCTGCTTTATTGCCGTTTAGACTTCTTTTCGCTCCGCTTTGTTTGACTTCGCTTTGCCCCGCCCCCCGTAAAGTGAAATAATCTCTCACGCCCCGATCCCTCAAAGATCTCTCTCCGTACTCTCGGTGTTTCTCGCCGAGGAAATTCGTCAGTTACGCATTACTTGGATCAACGGAAAAAAATGAGCAAAGTTCCAAGAACCCGACAATGGTTTTTGTCTTCTCGAGCGGAAACGTTCGTCGCTTTTCGCCACGCCGCCGCGAAAAATACGTACGTCTCGTACGATACGCGAGATCGAACCACAAGTAAATTTAGTTAAATAAAACATTAAGCGGAAAAAAATTGCAAACTTATGTCGACAAACTCTTGAAAATTAAGCAAAATTAGATTTCTTGTAAATTCGCATAATTATAACGTTAATTAAAATCGTCCAATGAGTATAAACTTTGATGATTAATAAAATAAATAATAATCGTTTCTTTATCTTTCTCGCGCCGACTAATTGCAATTGTAATTAATAGTTTACAAACGTATTCGTGATGAGATTGAACTTGGTATTTCGAAAATTTTCGAACGCGCGCTCTCTCTCGCATGAGAGGAAACTACATTTCTCGTATATGTAACGACGTGGTAATTGACGCGCATCTTGATTCTCATTTTGTGGCAATCCTCCGTGAGCGCGGCAGCAAAATCCGGCCGGGATTTGCAAAGGTAATATACAAAGCGGGCAACGGTCGCCGGGTCGTTGCGATTCTAACGTGAACGCGCCAACGATGTCGGCGAAACAAGTATACCACGACGGAGTTGTCAATGAGAAGCACGACATGCAAGTGCGACAAGTGCCGGCGGCGGCGCGCGCGTCCGGACTATATTACAACGTATGCATATGCATGCATAAATAACGTTGAACCCCCGGACCGACAGCGGCGTCCGGTCAAATTACGTGCTTACGTTGGTCGCGAATCGCCGGCCGATTGCTCTGCCGAGCGTGAAAATCGGTTTTGGCCACTCGGGGGACCGTGGCAAAACGGTTTCCCTGTGACCATTTCCTGCTCGATGAAGGCAACACGAACGCTCGTAGACATCCGGAAGTTACCCGAGCGAATATATATATATATACCGTCGAAACCGTCTCGGGGAGACCAAATTGACGCGAGAAAAATTTTGCGGACCGTGTCGCGCGAAAGCTTTCCCGCAAACAAAATCAAAATTACATCTCGACGACGTGTCTGTCGCTAATTTCTATTTAACGTCGCTTTTCTTTTGTAACGTCCAGTAAAAAAAAACAGCGTGTGCGTTTCATTCGTTCGAAACTCGCACAGTGTTCTATTTTTTTCTTGGAAAACAGAACACGCGACGAACGCGATTTCTCGAAACTTTGCAATTTCAATCGTCACATTGTATTTCGTTCCGGTCTGCATCGGAGACGCAAACTTTAAGTTACGTAATCACAGCACCACTTCTCGCAATCGCGCGATCGTCGCTCCCGCGATTTCGCTGTCGGTTCACGGGAGGAATGTTGACAGACGGCCATTTAAAAAAAAAAAAAAAAAACGCGCGGCGTCGCGCGGCTCACACGGGCGATAGGCTCGGAAGTGGATTTCACGGTGTTCGATGATGATGGTCGGGAGCTACCTTCCCCGATCGATAGCTCGAGGACGACCGTGCATGCACAAAGCACGCGCGCGCGATCCAGCGCCGGCTTGTTAACGCCGGTTTAACACCAATGCGCGCGCGGCACGCATGTCTCCACGCTCGTGCGTATCGCGGTCCACGTCCCGTGTTTACCCGTGTTGTCCCGTGTGCGCGCACGCGATATTTGCCATAGGAAACCGCACAATGGTCCGTCACACCGCGGCTCGCCCATGGTTGTTGTGCGCGCTGTATATGCATATAGTCCTCTCTCTCTCTCTCTCTCTCTCCCGTTGTTGTCTCCTCCATCCCGCGTCAATGAAACCGATGCACCACAATTCTCCCCCCCCCCCCCCCCTTCCCGTTCCTCTCCCTTCGTCTCCCCTCAAGCCGGGATATCAGGAAATTAATCGGCGCTTTGTCCGCATTTTTGATATTATATACGTCGAATATTGAACGATCGAAACGGGGGGAGAGGGGGGAGTGCGTTTTGTCTTTGCCATTCGCTGTCGGTTTTTCCGGATCGTCGTCCAATATATTATACGGACTGTGCTTCGTCTGAGAACGTTTTTCTTTCCCTCTCCCCCCCTCGGTTTCTTTCAATCAGTTGAATATTATTTCCAACTCGATGCGATCGAGTAGTTTAAATAGAAAAAAAATAGACAATTTTAAGCCGAGCAAATCGGACCGGATCTCTCGTTTGATGAAATCGAATTAATTTCTCAAGTGTTGTTGCGCATCGTTCACGTATTGCTTTATGCGGTTTATTCTTATAAACCGTGTCCGAGAGACGAGACGCAAATAAAATTTTACATATCGCGAACCGTCAGTAGTACATCACGCGAATTGCACCGACACGGCAGCGCGGTCCGTTCGAGAATGATATCGAGAGTGTTCTCTTTCTCTTTCCATCGACTGAATAAAACAGAAGAAAACATGAACGGAAAAGCTAAAAACCGTTTACGGATAACAGAGTAATATTCCTTTTGCTTTCTCTCCGTCTCTCTTACTCGCAGTTTAAAACGGGGAAAATGAAGCAAATGCCAATCCACCCAGTTTTTAATCCTAGAATCTGCGGCAAAAGAGCTGCGCGCGGATGGAACTCGCGGTGGAATTTTCGGTTTCGAGCATTTGCAGTTTTACGGGGATTTTGGAAGCGGCATATGCATTATCTATATGCGGGAGAAAGGGAAGAGAAACGCACAGAGTATTGTTAAGCCGCGGATAATGGCAGTTTGCGATTTCGAAATACGCCGAGTTAAATGACTCATGGACGGTCGCGAATGAAGGCGATTTAAACGTCGTTGCCTGACTGACAAACGAGGATTATTATTTTAAATAATGTTTTAATTGACTGTTCAAATGCGCATTTGCCGAGAAATCTTCGTCTTCTTCTTCTTCTTCTCGCCTCCGGGAACGAAGATTAATTGCGCGAGCTCGCGTTGTCGTTTTATTATCGCAATTGCAAGTTATTTTTGTTTTTAAATCGCAAAACACAAGAGCTCACAGTGACACACATGCGATAATTTATCATATTCTGATATCCACGCGCGAACAACATTTTGTAACTTGCATTGAGATGTTCATCGGACATCGATGTAAATAATTTAACGTCTGCGTGGATATAAACGTAAAAACAAAAACAAAAGTAAAAAAACAATAAAGTCTCATGATATGTTGATAATTTTTTGTTTTCATCGTTCCACATTTTTTCGTCGATTTTATTTGCACATGTGAAATAAAATGTGTCGACGGAACAACAATATTCTATACACACCTTCATTAGATGTTCATTGGATGTCACTTGGTGTTAGAAACGTCCGGTAGACCTCTAATAGACGTTTGTGTGTGTGTGTGTGTGTGGGGGTACAAACGTAAAGAAAAAAAAAATAAAGTTCTCTCTTAACGAGTTTATTTTTTTTTTTTTTTATCGCTCTCACGTTCTGTTGATTTTATAAATGATATGTGTCGAGACGGAATCTCATGTTCATTCGAACAGTTTCGTTTCGCGTCACGGTATTCTGTAAACTTGATAATATTCGCCCGGCAGGTTAATGGTCGCCGCCGCGGTAGCTGCGTGATGCCCGAAATTCGATACTGCAATTCGATGCATTGACCCGATGAAGTTCCGAGTAACTATACGAGCACCGCCCGGCGCAGGCAAACACACAGTGTCCTGTGCTCAAAGTCGAGAGATCAATCAATTCATATCATCCGCCTCTGTTTAGACTGCGACGCGCAATACGTTTGATCGCAATACGATCGATTTTGAAATTGGTTCGTGCGCGTTTCCACGTCCGTCTTTCGCAAAACGAACGCAACGCAACACAACACACACACGCACGTAATTTCTTTCGTCCGATATTTTGTCGAATTTTTTAACATTATTAGCTTGTAACAATCATCTTTCTTTCTCTCGATAATTTTTAATTAGAAAAAGTTCTCTTTGTTTATCACTTAACGAACGAACGAGGACGATATTCCTCGTTTTATTAATTAAAATTGAGAAAGAGAGAGAGAGAGAGAGAGAGAAAGTATTTTCCAACAAATCGACTTTAAAATACCTCCAGTTTCTTCGCGGAAAATCCTCATGTCCTATTTTTCTGCGATATTTCTTTTATTTCCTTTAAAAAAAAAAAAAGAAACGAGCTTTTCTTCCTTTATTCCGTCTAATAATGATGCAACTCGCGCAAGTTAACAAGTCATAAAGTTTTTAACGATTCCGAAGAACTGATGACAACATCCATCCATCTCCTTTCCCTCGCGAATCCAAGACAGCCACACCGCACTTGAAGAAAGTGCATGCAGCGCTGCCGATGCCGCACGAATGCTTCCTTACTCTTAATCCTTAATTAACCTCAATTCGAGGCAGTTTCCGCGAAGCGGAGTACTTTCAGCCCCGCCGACTCCGCCCAACTTTAATCTCAGACTCCCGACTTGCGTTCGGATAACTTCAGCAAAAGTGGCGATCGGGATTTCACTTTAAAGGAGAAAATAAGCAATATCTTGAGCGCGAAGCGAAGTAATACCCTACCGCGAGGATAGAGAGTCTGAAAGTTATCCTCTCTCGCGAGAAAGAGAGAGAGAGAGAGAGAGAGAGAAGAGCCGTTGCATGATAATTTGACAACTTTATCGCGGCAACGATGGATTTACATTATGCGCCGCGCATCGCGCAAAACAAAACAACGCGGGGGGAAGGGGGGGAGAACCGCATTTTTGGCTGCGAAATAACAAATCCGCGCGCGCGGAAAAATATTTTTATAGCCCCTGCTTCTGTATCCTTTCCAAAATTTATTTCGCTCATCCGCGGGAGTGGTATTCAAATAATAAAAGCAGATACGGTGAAGTGCGGCGGAAAGGTATGACTTTTAAAACTCGCCGCGCCGGCAAACATCGGGATGCGTGTTTGCGTGCGTGCGTGCGTGTGCGTGTAACGTGTCTCATATTGTTTTAATAAACCTGGAAAATGTGCGGAGAGAACGGAATCATCGAGCCTTCCTCGTCACACTTACAAAAAGAAAAAAAAACTGCAATTATTCCGAATATTTTTTTTTCAAGCTGGAAGCATTCGACAATTAAAATCTTGCGAAGAGTCCGAATCACCAGCCGCACGTTTTGTCGATAAAAAGAAAAATGACACTTGTGTAAAAATATTTGCGAGAAAAGATTCAGCTTCCGATCGAATTTTAACACAAATGTAAAAAAAAAAAGAGAAAAAGACAGATCCACAGATCAGTTATTTCTGAGCGCGTTCCCTCGCGTGTGCCGAGTGAGAGTTTCGTCTTTAAAATAAATAAATAGCACAGGCTGCTGGAGCTTTTTCAATGACTTGTGAAATCAGAACCCCCGGAAGCCCTTTTACCGTCTTGGAGAGGCAGCATCCCATTTCGAAGTCCCACAAAGCCTCTTGAATTGCTTCAACAAAATATTGAGCATGCAACGTGAGCTTGCAATTTATTTCAAGCAAAATTCCTTTTCCGTTTGTATATAAAAGTGACTCAATATTTGCATTAAGAATACCCGAGCATCCATCCTAATTAGATAGCAAATGCCTTTAAGATACCCCCCATTCAAGGTCTGTTCCGCGTCTGAAACATGTTCGTCAAAAAAGCCTCCGAAGGAAAGCGCTCTTTGGAAGTGTATATATATATCGGCATTAAAGAAAAAAAAATAACAAATTTTCCATCGCGACGTTATTTGCAATTTCATTTACTCGCAATTTTCTCGCAACAATTCTTATTGTTAATATTTTAATTTCCTCATCCGTGTTAAAATCTGTATAATATTTCGTTTTTACAGCATAAAAAAAAACTTGAAACCTCTCGTTTATCTTCTCTTTTCCGTCTTTTTCGCACATTTATTTTTGATTGATTGACGAGAAGAGAACGAATGACGCGGTCAAGTTTTTTTCTTGTTTTATTTCGCTCGCGTGTAAATAATGAGGTAACGCGATTTATAAACACGGACGCGCTCGCGGATCACAAATTACACGTGGCCAAACTTGGTCGGGACGTAAACACGATAAATAGCCCCCTGGAAAATTTTCAGCCACGTCAGGGAAAAGGGTCAGAAAGCAGCAACACATTCCGGGTGTTGGCGTCTGCTCGCACGTGTACACGTTCCCATACTCGTCGCGCGATGAGCGCGCGTAGGTACATTACCCTTCGCCTATGTATACGGTTTTCCGCGAGAAGAGGGGAAAAAGAGGTTTTCTTCTCCGCGGAATCACTCCCCTTCGGCAGCCGCCCGCGCGCTGTCGACTAAAGCGAAACGGCGCGCGAAGAGGGAAAACTACTCTTCTCTCTCTCTCGAAAAACTAAATATGCGAAAGTCACTGTGCTATACAACGCGTCGGGTTGTGTGCGTGTCAGAGTGTACTAGAAGGGATTTGGGGCAAGTCCGCGGCCGTAAAGAGTAAATTACGATGCCCTCCCCCGGGAGTCTCGTAGTTTTACGCCGCAGTTCCTAGCCCTCGTCGGTGCGCGCTCCGTTACATCACACCTCTATCGGTGTTTTCCGCACCGAGATACTTTGTCCCGGGTACGTATGTGTACATACACACCGGCTGCGTGTACGCGCGGCTGTGCGCAAGACATCCCTTGAAACGCGCTTTAAATATATCAGTCGAAAACGAAGCTGCCCCCAAAACTACGTTTCGTTGAAATCACCGGGCCCGAGAGATACAATTATGTCATTTACATTCTGTACGTGCACACACTCACGCACACTTAGCGACAAAAGTTAAGAAAGAAAATAATAAAAAAAAAAAAAAAAAAAAAAAAAGCGAACATGATTTATGGAGTGATTTTCGAGTAAATTGAATATAAACTAGAAAATAAGGGCAATATACGAGCCAATACGAGCTTTCTAGTTTAATTTTCACGAGCCAAAAAAAGTTTATTTGTTTGAAATTGAGTTATTACTTTCATCCGCTCTACAGAATTTCTGACTACTTTGTTCTTCTACTAATACCGAATTATAAAGTGTGTTTTAAAACACGTGATTGTATCTCTCTCGCGTATGTCTTTCTCAGACAAATTATATATAACGAAGACATCTTTCACTGATTTAATTGTCATAATTTTTATTTGAGTTGTTTCATTATGAAATTGCCATTTTATTTCGATGTACAATGTATATATTTTGCGCATTAATTCTTTGCGCTTTTAAAAGGCACAGCCGAGTACTTAATAAATTTTCAGTAAATAAGTAAAGAGAGAGCTTTTGCACAGATTGCTCACTGAGCATTATCGTTTTAATTCAAAGCAAGTTTTCCTACAAAGCCGACAGTTTCATTAGCGCAAATGTTGGCACAAGCCACATGTTTAATCACTCCTCTCTCTCATCTTTCTGTCTTTCTGTCTTTCCGCTGTTTTTTTTTCATTAAAAATTTTTTGCTTGATTAAAACGCTAAAATTTAATGAAATAAAAAAAAAATAATTAGTTAAAAAAAAAGAATAATAAATGGATATTTCCATTTTATTCTTTGAAAAAATGTTGAGAGCAAACAATTTTAGAATAATACACTTTTTGTTCGCATGGAAAATATTAACGCGCGACAACCCAAATGGAAATTGCACTGTTGTAAAAAGAATTTTCAACGAGTTTCTTCGACAAATAATAATTCGCACACAAGACATTCTTGTGACGCATATATGATTTTTACGATTTGTTTTTCTTTTTTGCAAAAAACAAAAATAAGAAACAACCATTTTTGACAAGGACAGCGGTACATTTGCCGCCTCGTTTCTCATATTTTTAATGTTTTTAGACGGATACGTTATCCGGAGACAAAACCCCATGCGTTGCGCTAAAAAGCACGGACCGCGTACTGTGTGTTATGTTACTAAAAAAAAAAAAGTAGAAAGAAAATTAGTGAAACGTGATAATAGCTGCGCGGATTTACACGACGTTGGTAAAATATACTTTTCCTATCTAGTGCGCATTACATTTTTCATTTTCCCAGTAGTAAAAAAAAATTCTAGCACATATAAAAATGCTTTTTTTTCAATCTGGCAACTAATTTGAAATAACTAACAACCATAACCGTGCGATTGTTTTATTTCTTATTCAAAGCGCAATGGGTCAGGAGATGTTTCTGATATATATTTTCAAAAAAAAACTGTGTCACACCAATTTACCGCTCTTTCTGTAACAACACAGTACCTTGCGATTTTACGCGAAACATCATAAATATATAACTCGCGTACCGCTTCTCGTTATTCCAACTCGAGAGGGATTAATCGATCGCCGTTTCGTGATTTCAAGCGATAAGAGAAAAAAAATATGTTACTCCGCCGTTTCGCTTGACGCGATAATAGTTCGATAAAGTCGTCAGAATTAAAGCGTGAAAAAATAACGAGTTAATTGTCAACTTCTTTTATTGCGCAGTAAAAAATCGCGAGGTCCGCATGTTGAAATTTTCTTGCGTTACCCCCGTTTTGATTATTGCTTCAATGAAAAATTAACACACAACTTATTAATTTTGTAACGTTTTCACGTGCGAGATTTCATGTGTCAATTTCACAACTTAACGTTTTGTATGTCACTTAAAAATGAAATATTATATCTTGAGCTTTTTTAAACACAATCGCGTTTCAATTAATCTACGTGTCTCAAACTCAATTCAACATTCTAAAAAAAAAAGTTAAAGCGAATCTCAAAATAATCATCATGAACTTTGATATGTAAAATAATCAAATTTATCTAAAATCAAAATTGAAATAATTATTATCGCGTGTTGATTGAATTTAATTTAACACAAAAACTTATTAAATTGTTTTTTGAAGTAGTATTTCTTACGTGTTATTTTACCTACTCTTTTATTATAGTTTTTAATTATTTTACATGTTTGTTTTACATCACGCTCGAAGTAACAAATATAATAGTAAAGTATTTTGTTGTCAGTTACTTAACATACTAGTTGTGTTACTTGTCAATAAGTAACACATGACAAATGAGGCAATTGTATTTAAATATTTAGAGTGGACCTCCTGGGACATGTAAAAATTAGTAAAAAATAAAATTAACATTTTCTTTTTTACTGTGCACTTATTTGTGTTACGTTTCAAATAAAAAAAAATATCGACGCCTAAATTAAAAAGATACTACTTGTGTGTTCGACCTCATTTTCAAGAAACACAGTTACACATTCGTTTCGTATTTTATCCCGAAGTTTCGGGAGTTCTTTAACGAAGTGTCCCCACGTTGTCTCGTAAATTGCAGCACTTACTCGGTATTAGACCGAGAGACATCGGGGAGACATGGGGGTTGGGGTGTGCGCGCAATCGAATGCGTGCTGATTGAGATTTACCGACAACGCGGGAACGAGTTTTCCCCGCAGCGGAGGATAACAATAATTCGTCTCGGGTAAAACGGAAGTCGGTTGATTGAAAATTTCATGACCGCGTCGATGTGTCGCATTAAACTTTTATCGCGCGGCGGCGCGCGGCGCGTTAAAAGCGCCGCTCTGTACTACATGCTCATATGATAAATAAGTGTGTGTGTGTGTGTGTATATAGTCGATAATACGCGGCAGCTATACGTAGTGACACATTGACTACGTGTTTATATATCAGTGAAAATTGACAAATTGATAAGCTCGTAATGAGATAAAGAGATCTCGCGCGGCTCGCGCGTGCGAGAGCTATTTAAATGATAATCCGTTATACATTTCCGTGTCATCGCTGTGAGAAGATATTGTAAAATTGCTCGTTTAAAAATTGCAGAAAATATTCTAAATATTTTGTAGCAACTTTTTCGTCTTGCAAAAAATATTTACGTCGAAAAACGTGCGAAAACTCGTCAATCATCATCCAATATTCAACGAGACGCATTTCTGACGGAAACATATCACATGATTTTTTTCTTTTCTATAGAAATAAATTTTTTTAAAATTGCACAATTTTTATCTATCTTACGCTCTCCGAGCGTAATCTCTCTCCACCGATTGATTTTGAAATGCAATGATGTATAAATATAACGAACAAAGGGTTGTATCGTTTCCAAATTCGCGTGAGAATCAATTGGGAGAAAGAGGGTCGCCTGAATGAAAAAACTCGGCGAAAATCTCTCGCGAAGAGCATTAAATTCGAAATTATCGGGTAATTAATATTCAAGCTAGCCTCCGCCGTTCACGGTTAACTCGTGCACCTCCTTCAGGAACTAAGTCAATACGTAACGCAATTACTTGACAAGCGGCAATGGTGGCTTGGCTGCGGCACTTTCTGCGCTGCGTCACGAGACGAGAGGACGACGTTGGCGCATCCTCTCGTTGTTGTAACGCGTATATACATCTGCGAGAAGAGGAGGAGAAGGAGGAAGAAGAGGAGCAAGAGGATACGACGCGGCGCAGCGTGTGCTTCGGTGTGCACATCCGCGTTATCGGTGTTTGTTTCTATCGGGGAGCAAGCACGCGGGTGCGCGCGCGCGGGACGTTGTTATGCAAGGAACGTGTTTAACTTTAGTGAGCCGCGTAACCATATTGCCCGAATGCATGTGCAGCCGTGCGACCCAAGGGGG
>QVNV01018588.1:0-10066 GCA_014825455.1 Pseudomyrmex pallidus
TGCTGCTGCTGCTGGACCATGGCAACCTCAACCAAGTTATTGTTCTCCAGCAGATGCATACTGGGAGTCTGCGTCATCGATGCTGGCAGAACAAAAGGGGATAATCCCACCGACGGTGGGCTCGATTCTTGACGCTGCCTATGGGCGGAATGATGATGATGATGGTGGTGATGGTGATGATGATGTTGCTGCTGCTGCTGCTGCTGCTGCGGCTGACGATGATGCTGTTGTTGTTGCTGCTGCGGTTGTGGCGAGCTCACAGTCACCAACACCGGAGGCAGGCTTTGCCGAACTGTTCGCGCGGTCTCCGCGACCCACCGGCGCAGCGCCTCGTTATCGAAACCCGCCAGCCCTGCGGATTTTGACTTCGACTGGCTTCCGGGCGATGATAAACCCTTATCGGGTATCAAGCCGGACGACAGCGCGAGAACCCTGGTACCCGCCACCGCGACCCTGGGTTCTGAAACGCTCCCGTAGGCAGTCAACGCCTCGAAATCCAACGTGATCGCCTGCTGAGTTTCAACTCTCGACGAAGGGATCACACCGGTCCGCGCAGTAGGAGGTCCGTTCGTCGATGACTTAGTGGCCCGCGTTGATTATCATCGCCCTTAACACGTTTTGTGAGATGCTTTGAAGACAGAATACCGCTCGGAGGTGCTATAGCACTTGGCTTCGATAAGTCATGCGCTCGTAGCGACTTTAACTTATTCTAGCATGAAAACACTTCATAACATTGTGACATAACATTCATTGTATACTAATTAATATAGTTCACGTTCGATACGAGTATATACATGTCTTCCTTTAGCACTCGCGTGCGGGATTTGATTGCGATAAGAGACGTGCAATTTTAGGCAGGCTCCAAATCAGAAGTACGCATAAACACAATATACATGTATATTTTTTATTTTATTTAATTTCTGATGAAATTACACCTCGGTGAGCGAGCTTGTCTTAAGAAGAGCAGCCTGTA
This sequence comes from Pseudomyrmex pallidus, assembly GCA_014825455.1. Classification (NCBI taxonomy): domain Eukaryota; kingdom Metazoa; phylum Arthropoda; class Insecta; order Hymenoptera; family Formicidae; genus Pseudomyrmex; species Pseudomyrmex pallidus. Next base: position 974 of record QVNV01018588.1, read on the forward strand.
AGATTCCGAATGTGTTTAACGCGATTCGGACACGAGATGTTTCGGTTCCGTACAAATCAACTTAGGTTGTGTTCTATGTACATATATATATGTGAAAAATTTATAGGAACACGCTCGATATTGCACAGCAACAAATAACTAATAAAACCCAGGCCAGGAAGAGGAAATTACAGGCGTTACACATATATATGTAATCTACCAAGATTCTTTAAGTTGTTTTATTCGACTTTGAGTTGATTCAAAGATCAACAAGCTCTCGTAAATTTCATGTTTATTCCCAAGTTTTTTATCGATTTCTCCAAAGTGTCGAAACAACTTTCGTGCATTCATGTGGTTTGTCCATGAAATTTAGGCGATATCTTTGTTGGTATAAATAAATTCACGGCTTGAATCTAGCGCGAGAAATTACGTCACGCATGTGATGCTCGTTATACTACGTGTTGTTCGAACTTTCTTCTTGCAAAATGAACGCTTTCTCGCTGTACTTTCGAAACAACGAAACATGCGAGTTCTCTTTGCCCTCTATCAAACTTATATTTTTCTCATTAATCTTCTCAGTTTTTCTTGTGTTAACACAGTACCGCTACTATAGCAGCACAAACGCGTTATATTCACAATCCTCACGGTTACATGTGTCTCTTCTATTTCAAAGAGAGAATGTGGCTGTATCCGATACTTGTCCGCGATACTTGTACATCTGAGATCGGATCGTCGTTGTTATTTGCATCTTCATCTTTATCAGACAAGCATCTTGATTTCCATTCCCTTAACACTTTGCTTTTTGTCGGAGAAGTGTCAAACATCAATCAGATAAAAAAATAGAACCACTGAAAGCCAAAATGTGTTATTCAATTTTTTTCGATTTATTTTTCAAAATGTGCAACGCGTATGTCTCGTTTATACTCTTTAGTTTTTCCCAAATTGCAAAAGTAATTTGATTATTAATTAATAATTCAAAGAAGCTGAAGATAATATGAAATGAAGATCGAAATGTTTCAAAGAACTTTATGATTTGATGATTGTTTAATCATTTATTTTAGAGTGTTATTATATTTAGTCTTATCTGTTAGATTTAGGGTACATTTTTATAACTTCATGATTTATTAAACCATCATCCCACGATCACCAGCTTCTTTCAGGCTCCGAAAAGCGGAAATGTGTATTAATCAGACGTAATTGTTAAAAGTTGAATCACAAAACACTGACGTAGCGCAAGCTGTCAACCGTATAAATCGATTTTGTCCAAGTTGTTTTTTGTCGTGTAGTTGCTCCAGTTTGTACGCTGGTCTTACTTGCGACTGTCATTGATGTACCGGAGATGAGAACACTTGCAGATGAACTCATCAACAAACACTATCTCATCAACAGTCGCGAGTTTGATCGGCTCGCATTTAGTCACTATAATCGTTCACCATTTTCTACCGCGCGGTTTTTTAAATCTCACGTCAATCTGAACAAAACACGTGCGATGGACCAGTGATGTTACTTTATCACAATGTGCCGCAGAGAGACAAGTTGAGCATAGGCAACGCAAAAGCGCGACAAGTTGTCAATGGATGAGCCCAGTCCAACCTGTCAACACGCCTCTCTCGCGCAGCGTGATCGTAAGCGCACTTGGTAGACTTTTAACGCGACGCGTTACCATAGTAGCTACGGCGGCAGCTGGTAGTACAACGGTCAGATGCTGTCGCGTGCATGTGTGCAGCTACACTAAAGGACTTACGTACGCCCGCCTGGCCGCCTACCACAAAACCGACCGTCCAAGCTTCGTAGTAATCCAAAGTGGGGGAGGCTACGGAGGAAGGAAAAGGAGAGGCATGTGCGACGAGGAAGAAATCTGCAGGCGGTTTGATCAAATGTAAGCGAAACAAGGAGAGACGCAGGTAGAACGAAAAGTGTGGCCGCGTCCAACGCGGCTTGATATCCACGGTGGGGGCAGTGGACGCGTCGGTGGGGAACATCGCCTCCAATCGCAGGGAAACGCGGACCACATGCGGCTCCGCCCGGCGAGATAGAGGCAAGTTCTTCAAGCCGTAGAACTTGAGCGAGAGCGCGCCTTTTTTACCTCTCGCGTGCATCGGCTGCTGTTCTCACAAGGCTGAAGAAGAGAAAGAAAGAGAAAACGAAGGAGAGAGCGGGCAAACGCGAATTTGCATATGCAACGTTTGCAACCAATCACCGAGCTACTTGCCCTACCTCGCAGAAGAAATGACGATTAGACCTTGATACTTAAAGACTCCGCGTTCCATGACCGATGTTAAAGAATTAAAACTCGGTTTGATTCAGAGAGTCGACCAATCCGGTACGAGTTCGCGTTGGGACTGGTTCGATTCGCATGCTTCTTTTGCGGTTTTCTTTAATATGAGAGAGAAGTTGAAATACAGCCATCTGGATTATCGAGAATTTTTACTCGGGGGAAATCCGAGACCAGATCGATCAATGTTTGTTGCGAATGGTGTACCAAAGTACGCGCTGGTCTGACATATAAAGCTATATGAGAACAGCACGTCCATTTAAATATCTTAGAGGACCACGTGGACGCACACGACGTGCAACCGCATACTGCAAAACAGTGCGGTAAGTGCGGATATACGGAAGAGTTGGAATGGAATTAGTTAGAGGAGTGGCCGCAAGAAGCCTCTTACGCTGGACCACCCACGCAAACCCTATTACTTTGTTCACAATCGACCACTGAGATTGTCCGTAGAAAAGAAAGCGTCAGATATGTGTATGTATGTTGTGTGATACCAAATTTTGCATATTTTGCATATATATACATAGTTATATTTCACAGTCAATATTTTTATATCATACACACATACACACTTCTACTTAAAAATTAAATCAGAATTATTTTATAGAATATTATTATTTTACGTATTTACAATTTCTAACGAGATCGATTACGCAATTCATTTTCCACCTACGAAAGAGATGTTCTCTCTCAAAAGAGATCTTCAAGACTGACATAGTTGAAGATTGAGATCTTGTTTACGGTTTGATGGCACTTGATGAGACATGGCGGGTACAATTACAGGTAGAGATCGTTTGAAAAGGCAATATGCCAAACAGTGTATTGTAGTGATCTAGGGCGGCACGTGTGTGTTCTATAAATATAAAAAAACTGCATATGACAAATACACATTATCATTTAAGATAGATCATTCTTTTATATAAAAATATTTAATGTGATTTTACATATGCAATATTTTATCGGAAAAAATAACAAGTTCAATTTTTTTATCGTTTAATTTGACGCGTTTTCTATTTGCTTAAAAATAATAGTGACGCAACGGTATAAAACTATGTGTTGCAGAAATATCGACGAGAATGGCCAGACATCCATAAACTTGACGATCGGCCGCCATGTCGGTCCCGGCATCTCTCACCTATCATATTTCCATACAAATCCATCCAGCCTTACCACTCCCAAGATTTGAATTCAGCATGCGCAGTGCCGGTGGAAAAAAATAAGGCGCTTTAAACTGGCTCTTTTATTGGTCGCGAGAAGCGTAGCACTCTCCCCACTTTCTCGCCGTTATCCCCTTTCGCGTTGCACACATATAGGTGTTGGTACCTTTCTTCTTTTTCTTATCGCGCTATCATATTTCCATACAGCCGACGTCCACCACCACTGCCGCGCTACCCTTAGTCGCCTTCACTACCACCACCACCACACTATCACCACCACCGCCGCCGTTGCCGCCGCCGTCGTCGTCGTCTCTCCGCTTCCGCCCCTACTTCTACTCGATACCGAGCTCGTCCAGATTTGAATCCGGCATGCGCAGTTCTGTGCGCAAAAAGGGCGCTTTAAAGAGGTTCTTATTGGCCATGGGAACGCCATCCCCCACTCCTTATCGCGTGTACCGCGTACCTCACATCACAAACGCAGGCTTTCCTCTTATCGTGCCATCCTCCCCTTTTGCTCCTTCGAAAGTTTCGTCTTCCTCGTGCTTTTTCTCTCTTTCTCGTCGATTCTCTCGTTCCTTCGTCCTGTACCCCACCAGCGTCTCGTCCTTTGCTTCGCATGCCAGACCGGATATATAGAGGAAGGGGCAACCCCCTACTTCAGTTCCTCCACCCTCGCAATCTCGTAGCGCGACAAGGACGGGGGATGATAGGGGAATAAGGAAGGAATGGAAAGAGAAGGAAGAGGAGAGAGCGAGCCGGTATTGATTTTAATGACGCCCCTACCGACACGAAGTCACGAGAAAGGCGCGAATATGTACGCGCTCTCCGGTTTTAATAGCTATCTATTATACATGCACACGAACAGATTTTCTCAGATATATAATTCGGAAGATTTAATGACATGTATTTTAAAATATTATGTTTTCGTATGTCATATAATTAATGAGATACTTTTGTCGAAGTGCTTTATCACGTCATCCGTTCTCGCACGGATATTCTTCTCTCCCCATCGAATAGAATAACTCGCGAGAATCATTCGATGGAAGAATTACGCTCGACGAATATCTGCAATGCAGCAATTGCATCGCGACATATTTTTTTCATAATATCCCACCGATTGTGTTTCACCGTTGACATATGAATCGTTGAAACGCCGGTGGTATGTGACCTGTTCTAGAACGGAAGGATCTGACCTCTGGGTGAAGTTTCGTCTTCTGGGGATGAAGGGTGAAAACACTTGCCGTGTAAAATCAAGAGGATCAAGTGGCGTTTTCTAAGGGTCGCGCGATTCAAATACCATAGGCGGATCCCTAATCTGAATAAAGACGAACGGGAACCCTTTCCCTTCGCTACAAACCCTCGTTTTTTTTTTATTCATCGCGTGCAACCCATTTGCATGGGGCTACGCGCAGGTGCCTTCGCTCCCCCTTTTTCATATTCAATAGGAACCTAGTGTATGGAAATAGATATACCTGTCAGGTAATGTGCGCTTCACGGTGAAGAAAGGTTGATTCTAGCCGCTGATTCAACCCCCCGACACACAGGTGGATAACATGCCTCATTTAATTTGCAGGTGACTGACTTGTTTAAGTAAAGCATTGCGTATACTTATGATGATGAGAATATTTTAATACGCAAGTATTTGTACAAAAAGATACTTTTTGTATTTAAATTAACTCTTTTCTTTACATTCAAAACAATTGAATTTTATAAATAATTTTTAAACTTGAAATATATATATATATATATATAAGTGTCAAAAATCGAGTGTTTTCGTATTTCGTAAAAATTTCGTAGTATTGCAACGTGCGAGTTAAAACCGATTTTTTTATTATTTACGCGATGTGAGTATTTTATCACTTCGTTCAATAACGAAACGGTGAAACGGCGTTTATATACTTGGATGCGCTCTTTCGTTTTTGTGCCGTTACGGAAATTCGACTCTTAAAAAATTCGAAAGACGAAAACAACCAACAACATTCGAGACTTATTCGAGGCTGGCTGCGTGAAAGATCCTTTTGCTAAGTTCTGCGTTTTCCGTGAACTCCTCTGGTGAGGGTCCACCCTCCGGTAGCAATAAAGACGAGCCATTACAACCAAAATTAGAGGGTTTGATCCCAGTCGAGTGTTCGCACACTAGAAAATAGAAAAAAAAAATTCCTTTTTATATATAGGTGAAAAACACTTCAACCTCGAGCACGGCGGAGTAAGAGAGTCCGTTGAAAGGCCAGGTGCACCAAACAAAATTTTGTATAGAACTCGTGATACACGTACGATAAACTAAACTGTTTCAATTGAGGTTTTCATCGTAATTCACCGATTTTGCACAAGACCAGCACAGATTCTGCACTACTTTATTATTAGGGTTTCGGACTGTCAACAGCAGTTAACACGTTTCGTTGTGACTGTGATTACCTCGTTTTTATATTGTTTATCATATCGATTGCTCTATTTCGTTGTTCACTTTGCTGTACTAAACCGATATTAAGTAACAGCTTATTTTTTACTGCCGGGACTCTTTCAAGTAAGTCACAAAAAAGGTTTCCTCATCTCTCCATATGATTCTGAAAAGGTCAAGAACTTCTAGCCTGATTTTAAATAGTCACCGTGAAAAACGCGTTGGCATTTATTTCCCGCGACGAAAAAAAATCTCGTAGGCATTATTCCGAAAAGCGATTATAATCTGTACACGGCGCCACCGAACGTGAAATCGAGAACGCCACGATCCAGGTACGAGTTTTCAACCCGTCGGAAAAATAATGATGTTCCAGTTTCGAAACGCTGGTGGTACACATATAAATGGATCAAAAGAAGCCGACCTACAGCCGTAATCTCTCGCAATTTTAGAGCCTCTTTCGGACACCTTTAATTCCTCTTTTCCGAACAGTCCGACTTCACGCTCGCTTCGAAACCTGTACCCTCTCTCACAAAACACTAAAAAAAAAAAAAAAATATCTCAAAACTCATCGCTCGCTTAATTACAAAAGAATACGATTATATTTTCTTAATTGTTATATTGCAAACTTATAAAAAATTAAAAAAAAATACAGATTAACATTTTATATAATTACATAATCGAAAAAGAATGGCAATTCGAGTATCGTTTGTCTTTATGCCACCTCCTCAAACTGTCGCGATCTATCGTCGCCCGAACTGGCCCGCGGATTATCCTCGAGCTTTGCGGAAGTTTCGTATTAAAGGAAACGGAACTCTCAATTCTCGGCGCAATCGGTCATGCACTTGTACGATCTAGCGAGAGCGCGTGACGACACGAAGACCCGCACGAAGGCGAAGGAACGTGCGCGGCAAGAGAACGCTGCCCGCAGTAATTTTCCCGGCGTATTACGCATGTGAGGGAGCGCGATTACAAAATAAGCGGTTTCTTTTGTGGTAATTAGCGGATCAAGGCCAGTCTCGGGACGAATTCGGGCGAGTGACGTTATGCACACCTCCGTGTTAGTCAGTTGTGTGTGCGCGCGCGCACGCGTCATGTTATATTAATATTTATACATATATATCGCACGCGTATGTAACGAAGAGCGGAGACCGATCAAAGACAGTGGCGTCGAACGAAAGATTTTCGAAGCGCTCGTTTACAATATCGCGCGAACTGAAGACTCGACAAGAGAATGCCACGGTCTTTTGCGAGAGAGCAAGAAGTTATGTAGCTGTGACCACGTAATGATCTACTTACTATTATAGAAATACGATTTTAGAAATTATCTCATTATCGAGGTAATATGCGTTTTCTCTAATGAGTGCACGAACGGGCGGGGCGAAATAAATTAATGAAACGCGTAGAACTTGTAAATTCATAATTAGCTTCTCCTCGGTGAACACAGTGTCGTAAATAAATTGACAAAAAACAAATCTTCATACGGCACAAATCTCGACAAGAAAGTTAGACGCACAATTAAGGTCGTATTTTACTGTAATAATTACTGTAAAGAAAAAAAAATATCCCAGTAAAGCAAGAAGATGCTGGAATCTCTGTTGTGAATCTCTCGATATTATACTCTCGGAATTAATGTACAAATTGCGCGGAGAGACGCGCGTGATACATCTCTCGGATATATCTCGTTGGTCTCTGCTGCCGGCCGTTTTATTCGGTGAAAAACAAGTTCTATTAGGAGGACTGTATAATGAGCAACGGCGCATTCTTGGCATTCATAATGTTTCCGCGAGCGCGAGCGTCAAGTGACCTCTGCCTCGGTTTTACCCCACGGCATCACGATTTGTCAATTGTTCTCTCCATCGTTCGTTCTCTCTCTCTCTTTCTCTCTTCCCCCTCTTCTCCGTGATTCTCCTCCTCCTTCTCTCTGCATGCGGCCCTTTTATCTGTCGGAATATTCACCGGATTAAGGTAATTGCGCTCGAACGTATGGCTGCGTGGGTGCACGCGCGTTTTACGCTCGGCGCGCGCGTAAAAGCGTGAGAGCGATTAGGGGGACAAGAAGCGGAGCGTCACACACACAGAATGTTACAGCGTAAATGTATTGTTCGAACGAGATACTACATTTGTTGAAAATTTATACAAAAATATTTTACTTTTACTTTACGTAATTTTGAAACTTCAATATATGAAGAAACTTATTTCGCAAGCTGAGAATAAATCGACAAAATATTGTGACGTAAGCTGTGCAAAATTAACGATAATCAATAGACGGAATATCGGTTTTCAGTGATAGAATATAAATGTTTCGTCGGTATGAAAAACGAAGCGGTAAGCAACAATGACGATCCGAGAGAGAGGTCGAGGTCTCTAAGCCGGCGGTGTTGAGTTTCACAGCGATATCAAGCGTAATATAGCACGCGCCTCAATTCAATCCAGCTGCCAGCCGCCACTGTCACAGTTAACGAGTTGCACTTTAACGGCCGGAAGGATTAATTTCTATGTCAAAGCGCGTTCTACAATAGTTGACAAAAAAAATCAGGTGGCGACGAACAATTTCGGCAGAAAGAAGTCCGGATTTCCGCGGCAAAGATATAGAATCAATGTGTAAAATAGTGTCGGAGATGATGTAGCGCGCGCCTATGATACAATCGAATCAAAGACGATAAAGAGAGAATGCATTTCAAACGTGCATTAACAGTCTTTTGAAGAGAGTAATTTTTCTCTCTCTATTTAAAACATTGCACGAAGAGAGAGAGAGAGAGAAAATTACTAAAAATTAAAAGAGAGAATACATTTAAACGTGTAATAACAGTCTTCTGGAACTTATCATAATTCCAACACTATAACGGTGTAACAAAACTCATAAAAATTAAAATAAAATGAGCAGTACTTTTGTATGGTAACCAGGCGTCATTATAAACGCGCGCGCTGTTCTCCAACATGCATCAACAATCGACAACAAAGTATCTCGTTAATTAAACGACGGGGCGTAGTCGAAGCAACCCTTGTGCGCGAGGCGTTCTCCGCTGATCGTGGTAACGAGATTCGTGGAAAAAATAAGTAAGTGGTGTCGGAAGAATGGCACAATACAGACACGCATACGCGCTCCGTGTTGCGCACGCGGTGCGGATCGCGTGCGTGTGTAACTTGGAAGGGTAGGGAGGAAGAGAATTTGTCGTGCTGCGCGAATTCTGCGATAATGCTGGTCAGTAGCGGAGTCATTAAAATAAATGAACTAAAGAGTAGCGTGTATGTGTGTCGAGGAGTGTCTCTATAAAATATCTGTT
>QVNV01018599.1:0-14303 GCA_014825455.1 Pseudomyrmex pallidus
TAATCGCGACGACGACGACGACGACGACGACGAGCGTCGTTCTCTCGATGTGACAAGAGGAAGGCCGTTGTTTCGTCGCGCGCAAAGGCCGAGATGTTTCGAAAGGTAATAATAACAAAGCGCACGCGAGAGAGCAGAGCAAGTACGTCCACTCTGCGGGATCTCTCCTTGAACGAAGTCCTCCACACTGACCGGCCGGAATCGACAATCTGAAAACACGGCCTTCCTCCACGCATCCTTAAGGACCATTCTCGGTCGTTGCGACACAAACCATTTGGCTTTTCGGCCGCGGTATATAATCGTTTACGTAATTACATTGAACAGTAATTAGGGAAACGATTAACAAACGACTTAAGTTTTCGTTAAATAACGATTGAACAATCTCTCTCGTTATTGCGCAATTTAATAACTCGCGCGTAATGACGACGGGAGTAGCTCGAATTTGCGGGGGAAAAAAAACTGCCGTACTCGCGCGCAAAATGCGATCCCGAGAAATTCTTTTCTCTGAAACGATTTTGAAATGTTAATTTTGTTTGTTCTGCGACTGGTACGTTCGGTGATCTAAGCTTTGCGATGCACAAGCGTAATAACAACGTTCGTTGTTTCGTCTATAACCAAAGGGTTAAATCCCCGACTTTACGGGCGAGCGGGAACCTCGACGAGCGAAACGACGCGAAGCGCGAAGCAGCGCGGATCTAATACGCGCGCACGTGCGCGCAAGAGACTTTTTACGATTGAAGCAGATTACGCTGCGCTAACAGATAGAGAGAGGCGTGCACACGCTTCGCGGAGTCTAAACTAGTTTAATACGGTCCAATTAATCTAATCAGCCCGATCGTTATTCGCCTCATATCGCGCTTTACGTAATGCCGTCTCTCTGTTTTGCTTGTAAACACGCTCGCAGATTGGCCGCATCCAGCCTTCGCGACGACGACGCAAAATATTAAGAGAAATCACGACAGCGCTTCTCTGATTGTGTCTAAAATAAACACGTCTCTCTCTATTTTAGTGAACTTGCATCACGTAACGGTTATCAAAACAGTTTTCTTTGGTCGGAGCGGAGAGAGAGAGAGAGAGAGAGATGACAGAGAGGCGTCGATATTATCTAATTTTGTATACGAAAAATAATAAACCATGCGAAATGTAAAATATAAACAAGCATTCGAGAAATTGATGAGAATTAGCGACCAATAAAAACGATTAACAATGTGGCCAAACGCGATAATGGCCTGCCGCGCAATATTAATCAAGCGTAAAATATATGTTGTACATATTTTATATAAATTCGAATTAAAAATTCAATTCGAAAATCTATATCGGACGCTCAATCGCACAGCGCGACGAATATTATATACGAACCCTATATATCAACCTCATTGTGGAGAATTAATTATTCTTTAAATAATTTGAAGAAATATATAATTAAATTTAAAATATATTTAATTCGAAATAATTCAATTTGAATTAAAACTTTTTGTGCAATTTGTTTGTTTATATATAATTAATATTGCGCGTGTCTACATCAGCGCTTGCAGGTTTGCTTTTCCCAACCGATATTGTTATCCAATGTATTACCGATTTGTCAATTTGTTTATTGTTTATTCATTTCCGTTTAAACTTCTCGAGATCCTTCTGCGAATTTATTTGCGTGTCGTTAAATAAAAATAAACGTGGAAATTATTTGCACGAAATTATTCGCGCCCGAGCGAAACGTTACACACGTTTTCGACTCGCGCGCTAAACTTTCCGCCGATTTACACCGGAATCGCATTACACGCGTCCTCTCGCCGATGTCGGCCGCGATAACGCGGGTCGTCAGTTTGAACCGAGGGGGAAGGACGGAAGAGGGTTGAAACAAAGCCGGGCGTGAATTCGTAAATGGACGGTAACACGAGCGTGTGCGCATCAGCGATGCCTCCGCAAACGCGATTGCCTCCGCGCAATCTGCATACCTAAGTACACGCGGCCGAGTGCTTGCACACCCACTTGACCCATTTACCCGATGACCTCGTCGTGTCGCGGGACGTTTCCGAAGAGGAGCAAGTATCCGCCTAATGGCGCGAGCGAGCTTGTCTTTCCCGTCGAGTCGAGAAAGAGAGAGAGAGAGAGAGAACTCCGGGCCGATTATCCCGGCCTCGTAAAACAACATTACGCGAACTCGACGCGCGGCAAAGAAGTTTTTTGCCTCATCGAAATTACAGTATGTACTCGACGTCTCGCTGTGGCAACAAAAACAGCGGCAATAAAAAAAAAGTAACAAATTCCTTGATAAATGTAAGAGCATATAATAATCTTTTATCTCTTAAAAAAAAAAAAAAACAAAAATAAGAAGATATTCAAGAAGCAAAGTACGACAAGATATAAAGAAAAACACATTTTCCGAAATGAGGTGTCCGGAAAAGTGTATGTCGCAAGCAAGCGCGAGCGTGTCCATTTAAGTTTTGTCATAAAGTCGACCGAGAAAGTCCTCCTCCTCCTCCCCATCGGAACTCGCGACATTGGGAGCGCGGACTCACGCGCGCGGCGGCAACTTTTGAAGTATAAAGTACTTACGCGACATGTGTACCTACTCGAAATTTCTTTCCGCGCTCCTAATAACCCGCGGTAAGTAGATTTCCGTAGATTTCGTTAGAAATAAGAAATAGGTAAGTAGAGTGAACGAGGCGCGACGTCATATTCTTCTCCCTCTTTCTCTCTCTCTCTACGCCCTTTTCCTCCCTCTGTTTCCTCTTCGTCCTTCGGTAAATCGGTCAGCCAGATCGATTCCTCGCGCCAGGCAATTTCGAAACGCGAGAGAGAGAGAGAGAGAGGGAGAGAAGCGGAAAATTCGAAACGAACATTTAATCAAGAAACTTCCGTTAGAGAAGGAGACGGAAGGGGCGGCTTATACGCGCTGTGCATTTTCTTGTGCCGAGACTCCAGCCCGAAAGGAATCCTCCTTGGGCGCTTGCCCGCCGAGAAGGATCTTGGACACGTATCCGCGTCGTAATTCCACGGACGTGCTCGAGGATGCGATGATCTTCGCGTGATACAGAGAGAGAGAGAGAGATTAGTCCCGCGCGATGAAGATCCTCGAGTCGGAAATTTGTGCGCCAAGTTTTTGGGAAAATATACAATCGACCGATAAATCCCGGCTATCCCTCCCGCGAGATTACCGAACGCTCTCGCGTGAAGGAATTTAACGAAGTAAAGAGCACAATCAACAATCGCGCGTCGTGAGGTTGTTCGCTCCTGAATATTAACGAGACGATGAATAATGCTAACGAGGCGACACGAGGTGTGTACAATTAATTCGTCACACGAGAATGTTGTTGTCGTGTGTTGTTTGCGTTATACAAAATTAACGCCGCATCGTTTGTGACGATTGCACTCTCGCAAATTATGCGAAAAACAGAGAGCAATAAAAATTCTCACGTAAGACCCCCCCGACGGGAAGTCAATTATTTTCTAACACAGAGAGAGAGAGAGAATTTCTCGTTAATTCTCTCAAAGCCAGGGACTTTGCTAAACGCAAAGGACGTGTGACGATAACGCCGCAGGACGTACAGCGCGATATTTCCAGACCAGTCGTTCGAGCGCGCTTTCGAAGGTGAGGACCTCGGGAATGCGATCTAAATTTGCGGTCATCTTGCGCGCGTCTTTGTGTGCGCGCGAGAATATACGTGTGTGTGCGTGTCGATGTACATGTATCGTCTGTATGTAACGTACGTACATGCACATATGTATCCGATAGCACAATCGGCAGCTCGATGGCATAGATGCGGTGGCGGCGCCGTCCCGCCCCGACCCTGCTGTTATGCATACACACGAACACCCCCGCATAAAGGGCGGCGGCGGCTGCTCCTTTGTTTCTCCCACCCATCGTCGATATATACAGGAGTTCCGATCTACCGGAACAATCGGGCGTGTGTTGTACGTTCGTTACCGAGCTTCGATGCCGCCGCGTGACCTTGATCGCCAATTTCATCGTCAATTTTTTCCCCGCAAAAACGAGAAAAAAACGGATTCTCGCCGCGAAAAGTTTTCTTTCGTTTTTGTTTTTTTTCTTTTTCGCGGAGAAACGCGCGGAATCTCACTCACATGGAATTTCGTTACGTTTCTTTATGAGAAAAAAAAACACACACACACACGGTTTTAGCTATTTCGGAGGCTTTTTTTTACGTGTAGTGTTCTCCCGGTAATTCTACCCGAAAGTTACGAGTTTTTACTCGGGGAGGAATTTTTCGATTGCATTTAAATGTTCGGAACACGCTGTTTGACATCTCTCTGTATAAAAACAAAAGAGAAATAATTTTGTATTTGTACAGAGAAACGTGGTTCTCTGTAATTTTATACCGAAAGTTGGAAGTTTCGTGGCGAGAATACACACACACACACAAGTGAAACCTCCGTTCTCTATTTTTCGATGGTGCATTTAAATGTTCGGAGCACGTTCTTCGGTCGAGCGCGATGTGTCAAGAAGCAAAACTGGCAGACGTACAATGTGGAAGTCGTTTGCATTACTGAAGCAAGTGGAATAGTAACTACACAAAAGTATAGCGAAACTTTTTCGCGGAATATTTTATATTTTATAAGAGGCGCGCACACGTGTGTGCGCGACTTGTGTGCACATGTGAACTTATACACCAACTCCGGAATGCGAGTTGCGATAATTTGTATGATTTGTACGTATTCGCTCGGTAATACAATATTGCGCAATAAAAAAAAAAAAGCGAACTTTTCAGATTGTGGATTTACACCGTACTTTTGTTCTGAAGCAACTGACGCACGCACACACACACACATCAGACACACGTTGTCAATAAAACTTTATAATAAAAAATAAAATAAAGAGACTTGCAAACTTTTCAAAGTTATTAAAATAATTGAAAGGCCAGCGAAAACCGACGCGCGATATATTCGAGCGGATATCAAAAATTGCTGGCGAATTAATAAAATTAATTGATTGATTAATTAAATTAATAAACTCTAATTAACTTCAAAAATTGTTTTTCGGGCGCTTGTTCGAGAATATTAATTGTAAAAAAAAATCGAGATCCACCGTTTATCGAAATAATCGAGAAAATGTAATTTATCTCAAGGAAACATCGACCTCGAAATTATTGAAGTTAATCGGCTTATTCGACTTTAAGCTTATTTGAGAGAATATTGAAGAGAGAGACATTGAAATTATTATTACGAGTTAATCGTTCTTTGAGAAACAAAAACCGTCTTGTTGGCGATCGCAAGTGCGCGATAATCCACCGGTGGCACGTGCGCGCGTCGAGAGAAGGCCGGGAGAAACTGTGCCATCGGATAATTATCTGCCGAGTTCCGCGAGAACGAAGCGCCGAATTGTTCCGCGCCCGTACATTTATGTTGCGCATCTCCATTCATATACACGCGCGCGCGAACACATCGGTACGTATATATCGACGTGTATTCAACGGAGCGCGCCCAGGCATCTATCGTTCGATCGAAATTAGGATGCGCCTCGGAAATGACGCGTCGCGCACGTCTGCTCCCGATGTAGCTGTCCCAACCAAGACACGATTCGGAAATTCATAACACGGTTGTGTACGTTGCACACGGCCGAGATCAGTCCGTGTGGTTGATTACATCGCGCTATCAAAATCAGGCCGCGCGCGAGAGAGAGAGAGCGAACAAACTGCGCGTCGTTTCAAACTGCGCGTCGTTTCAAAATCCATCTTTGACAAAGCGAATGGCACCGATAACAAACAACACTTACGATTCTTAAGTAATATACGGCGTGTAACAATATCTGGAGAAATGCGAGCGACACAAAAATCGAGCCGCTCGATCGTAAAAAAAGAAAAAAATCCGCGGGATTTGGTGAAGTGAGAGCACGCTGTGAAAGACAGCGAGGCTGGAACAAAAAAAAAGCACGTGGATTCCCGGCGATAAAGCAAACAAATGCGCTGAGCTTGGAAACTCGAGCGGTTGGATTATTTATGGTGTCGGACAACCGAGCCTGGCCCAAATCCGAGCGGCGATTTACGGCCGGTGAGGGGTCAGGGTCGGGTGGAACGAGTCGCGGCGGGTTCGTCGGTCGCGATATAGGTGATGGCTATTTAATAACTTTCCCTCTCATTTTGTGTGAAAAAAAAAAACTCGGTGATCGCGAAAGATTGAATAACGAGGCGCGCGCGGGCGCCGGATAATTGCGGGCCCGGCGGATAAGTCATTAATTTGCGATCACGTAGTGCCACGGTATTTGCCCGACGACGAGTCGCTCGCTGATGCATCACATTTTCGATACCGTGGATTAAAATCGATCATCGGAAACGAATCGATTTTGCACCGATCCGTCCCTTTTCGAATAATACGTTTTTTTTTTTTTTTTTTGCTCACCGCTTGAGAAGCGCCTTTTAAACTAAGATGACCGCTCGCACTGATTTTATCGGACAGCTCTGATTCTTGACCCTCCGTCCCGATTAGTTTCCCCGTTCCGATTTGTTCCGATTCTGGTCAATTTGTCCCGAAGTGAAACTTTCTCTCTTGTCACAAGGGAATTTTCGAAGGTCAAGAAGGTAAGTTAAACGTAGAAACTCTGGAAGAGGATCATTAATAACAAAAGATAAATAGTGTTGAGATATTCAAACACTCGGCGACACAAAAACAAATTGCTAGACAAAATTCATAGCTTCGAAAAGTATCAAGGATGAGGTTAGTACTGCACGTATAAAAAAAATTCTTTGTACCTTTGCGATAAAAACGCGCACGCAGAGACACGTAACAGCATCCTCTTCTCTCTCTCTCTCTCTTTTTGTCCGTCGAAAGTGTCTCTGAAATTGGCGAGAAAATATTTGGCGCGCCTTGCTTTTACCGCGAAATATATTTGCGCATCCGTGAAGAAAATACATCGTCAATCTTCGATACGCGCGCGATGATGATGATGCATTAGAAAAGTCGAGAGCGATAATCAAAGTGTACTCGCGACCGCCATCTGCTGGACACGTTTCACACTGTATAGCAACTGTGCAATCTTATCCGATCTTATGGTAAGCAGCGGTTTCATTTTATCGAAATGATGATCGATAATTTCTCTCGCGCGATATGTTTGTACATTGCCGCGTCCGTCGCGTCGCGGCAATGTGCCACGGTGAAAACGCGCATTTCGACGAGTAAAATCCCCGGCTAAAAGTCGGCAAATCGAGTTTACGGAACTCTCGTCACGGTCATTAATAGAATTTTCGCAAAGCGGCCCGTCGCGTGACGGCAAACAATTATTTTACACGACTTGTATGTGTGTGTGTGTGGCGAATGATGTGATGTCGCAAAAGCCTACGTTAACCAGTTAACGTACGCTGAATGCGAGAAACACACGACGACGACAATGAGAAAACACGAGAGGAGGGTTTAAATCAAACGTGTGAGGTATTAGCTGCGACGACGCGCCGCGAACAGAAGCTTCTTAAGTTTAATCCTCCTCTAAGATAATTTCATTGTTGTCGCTGCGAGGCGTCTATGTTTTGTTGAGCCGGCGAGAATTTGCAACACTAGACACACGACACTTGGACACGATGATTAGAAAATAGATCCGAGGACGCTGCGAGCGTTTTCTGGCGCATCGAGGATTTTACATCGATGATATGTTGTGGTAAACAAGCTATTTGAAAACTAATATCGCGATGATGCGTTGCGAGTAAACTTGAGAAGCAAAAAATAAAAACAATTCACGACACAGATTTCCTCTGCGTCGTCTGGTGTCACATTTCTTTTTATTTTTTTTTTTTTTTTCTTGTTTCACCAAGAAGAGCTAATTTTGACGGCGCCATCAAAGCGGCGTTTATTACCGCCCTCGTTCTTGAGAGAAATAAACTTACTTACGGCCGACACACGTACGAAATAAAATGTGTACACGGAGCGCTGGCAAGAGGGCGGACGATAACTCGGAGATAAAAATGAATCTGTCTCGCCGCTGCCATAAATCAACACCTAGAAATAATACTCACTGCCAGGCGAATCCGCCGGTGATGCCTTCGCGCAGCCGATCCTTCAGACTCCGTTGTCTGGAAGGACCACCGATGGTGATCTCTTCCGGTTTCACGGGCGGCCCGCCACCGCCACCGCCGCCACCATCACCACCAACACCACCACCTGCGGCACCACCGCTCCCGAAGAACAACGCCATTTGTTTCTGATTAACGTCGATCGTCGAATCGATACACTCGCGATATCTCTTCGCGTTTCGACGAGGCGGCTTCACATCGCGCCTCGACGCGACGTGATCGCCAACACTGTCGTATCCGACATATCGAGACTCGGGAGTTCACTCGATTCTCTTTTTTTTTTTTTTTTTCAATTTTCGATCGAAAATACGCTTCTCGAGTGACAGACAAACGACAACAGGCACCACTTACGCGCGCAGGAGGAAGTTTTATATATAGCGCGTTATCGCGGGATCACGCGGCGCGGTGAAGAGGTCAACCGATCCGCGAGAATCGGCCGATCGATCTCGAACTTCAACTGGTATTGTTTCGCCGCCGGGCGTGTCGCGGTGTCGAGCGCGAACGGTTCGCGGCCGAGACGACATCTGATGATGATCCGTTGTCGGGCGAAACGACGTCACTCACCTCTCTCGCGTTTCTCTCCGCGTGTCGCCGCTACCTCTGACATCATGCCAATTGCCACCACGAGAACCAGACCGCGAGTCTCAACTTATACAGGAGCGACCAAATTCGGTGAACCTAAGCGTTGACATAATAATAATAATAATAACAGACGTCGCTGACGAGCGCGCGAATCGGAAACGGCGCAATCGCTTTCGCGCGCCCAAAACAACATTTCGATTGCCGACGATTTATTATCGAGGAGGAAAAAAACCGAATCAAATGCGAATTCGCGAGCGTTCGAAGAACAAAACGTCTCGGAAACTCGAGAAGCTACTCGAGAGCGGATAATGTTCGTAATCGACGATGATGGATTATTTTGTCCGGGAGTAAGACGCACGCGAACGCAGCAGACGCAGACACGGTGTAATCTGTCGCGGATAATTGACAAGTAATTGACGTTTTTCGGAGAGCGAATCTCATTTCTGCAATAATAATTTTGTATAATTCAATTTCTCGTCTGAAGACGATCTTTTTGTGATCAATAAAATTCTAATTTATTAATCGGGAAACAAGTATTATAATTTTCTAACGCGCCTCAATCTGGATTAAAAATCTCTTTTGTTGCGAGAATTTCACCGAGAGATTTAGTCGCGCGCAAAAAAAATTTATTCTCTCAAATGTGTATACATTTAAGCGCAAAATAAAATATTATCGAAAAGAGCAGCAGCTGCTTTCAAAGGGAGGAGAGAATCATCGCCGGATGGCTAAATTTATCGAGCAGTCTCACAAAGTGCCCCGTTGTAATGAGATTGCAATTATCTCCCGTCGTGATGTGTGCCCGTATTATTAACAAATCCAATTAAAATTCGGTATTTAGCCTCCTTCAATTCCGCGAAGACGGACGCGGCGCTCTTCTCCGAAAAACAAAAAAAATAAGAGCGCGATTCGCAAACACACTCGACGGCGTCATACAATATCTTCTTGCGTTATCTCGCTCGCGCGATGCCGACGACGCGGTTGCGCGCGAGAAGAAGAAAAAAAAACTGCGCACTCACCGAAATGTGTTAAAGAAACGTGATCGAAAAATACATTAATCAGCAGCGCGGTCGGAAATTAATACGTGCAAACGCAAAAACATGTTGTGTGTCTCGTTGAGTAACTACCGCGTTTCTCCTTGAAAAGTCGCTACCTGGTGTGCGTGTGTGTGTAGCGATACACATAATACGAAATTTCGAGTCATTGTCGCACAACAAATGTATTATTTAACCAAGAAGTTTCCACACGAGGCTTTTTTTTAAGTAAATACTAGATTACAAATAACATAGTCGCTGACAATCGACTTTAAGAGACAGTCTCGAATTTAAAACAGAGTAAATTTTAAGGAAAAATGTTCGGTACACGCACATTGCAAAAAAAGTCAGTAAATAATAAAATGTGTCAGATCTCGCGGTACAAAGATCGAAAGTCGCAGAACATGTGTTTCTCGTTAGAAACGTATTCCTCGGTTGTTGGGACGAGTATATATTTCATCCTTTTGTCAATTTGATCGTGTGGCACACGATCGAGAAACGGGGAAGAAAAATGCGCGACGGAGTAATCCGTGAAGGAGCTGTCGGGGAAGAGAGGAAAAAAAAAAAGAAGAAATCGCGCTGGAAATACCGAGCGAGAGAGAAAACTGATCGTTCAAGATGGATCGAACACTCTTGTTGGACGAAACGCTCGCGATAATCAATCAACAGATCCTCTCGACAGACAGCTCCGCTCGTACAGGGTAACACACAAGGATCCACAAGGATCTATCCTTACAGCTGTGATGTGAGGTTTTTCCTATTTGGCGATAAGAAGAAAAACCCGAGTTTCGGTCGGTAATTTTAATGATGCAAAACTGCGCGCGCTTACTCCCGAATGTAAATCCGACGGAAAAGCAATTTGTCGAACAATTTCGAAAAATAAAATTGCGCTCGAAGTGGAAACACAATTCGAAAAAAAAAAAAAATTAAAGTTTTCCGCTTTACGTACGTACGTAAAATTATTTTGTACAAAGCACGAATTATCGATTAACAACTCAGCCTTGAATTGCCAATTAAAGCACGAAATCAATTAACGGCGGATTAAACAAAGTGAAACCGCGAAGTTTCATTTCGAAATACGAAATTGTTTGTGTGTACATATAAAATAACTAACAAATCCCCGCTTTTTGTTTGTGAATCGTCATCATTAAAATTACAAACTCGGGGGGATTAACGTTGCAGTAACTCACAGAGTGTCGTCCCGGGCGCGAGTATAGACCGAGAAGAGACCTCGAGAGAAAACTTTTCATGTATCAACGTGTACACACGATCATCTCAATTCTAAAGGCAAGAGCAATCAAATCGAACATAACGACGTCGGTTAAACTTTATTGCGCTGCGCGGCACACAGTCAAGGTCGCGGATCGGATGATAACAGCCGATCTTAATTACATGGAAATCAAGTCGGAGGCTTATTGCTTAGGTTTAATGTAATGTAAAATATGGAAGGGGTTTTATTTGAGACAGCTGGAATCGCTCGGCGGGAAACACGAGAGACAATAATTCAATTAACTAATAACGGTAAATTGCGAGTCGTCAAAGTATCAACTGAAATTAGATAAAGCGGAACGGGGGAGAGCACGTTCAAAGAGAGAGAGAGAGAATAGCCCGAAAGAGCCCTTGAAACGTTAATCCCTGTGACATTTCCGCTAATTTCCGAAGAAAGTTTCGCTCAAGCACGCTCGACAAATCAGAACGAAAAGTTCGCAAAGTACTCGTCTCGTAATCGCGGTGCGTGTACGGCGAGAACTCGATATAACTGTTGTAACGTGCGCGCACCACATTCCAGGCCGAAACGATTCGACAAAGACGCGAGAGCGACACGCGAAAGACAGAGAAAAATAATGATCGCCTTTTTATAACCCTTTCTGTCTTTCTCGGCTCGAGGTCATTCGAAATCAATCAATGTGATTCTTCCCCCATCTACGTTCGCAGAGTTCACTGTGCGTTTGTCTACCTTGTCCCTGGAAACTGCCTACGTCAGCGCTTTCGAGAGCGCTTCAATGGCCTTGTAACATATACAAAGGGCCGACCTATAAAATCCCCCGCAACAGTTCGAGCCGACATTAAAAGCGAGAGAAAACCCGGGGCTGCGGGAAGTTAAATGTGCCGACGAATTTTCCGAAGCGGAAATTCCCGTCGTTGCCCGCGTCCCTTACCGATACCCGCGACGACGACGTGGGCTTTTGTGTGTGCAGTCTCGGGCTCAGGGACGTTATCAAGGTTAAGGTCACAATCAAGGTCGGGGGTAGGCAGGCGGGGCCCCCCCGTTAATCCCGGTCCTCGTTTCCTCGTGGAGAACACACCGAGCCTACGCCTCTCTCTCACTTCGTGTCGAAAGCCTCCCGGTATTGATCTCGACTTCGCCCGACGAACCCGACCAATCCCAGCTGGCATCGCGTGGTAACACGTTCCGTCACGTTTTCCGAACAACTGAACCGCCGCCGCCGCCGCCGCGCGTCGCGAATTCCGGCCTCGTGGGCATCCGAAAAATTTCGTGACAAGTCGACATTCGGAATCGCGATATAATGTGCTGCTCCGCGCGCGCGCCACACCATCACAAGCTTTTTTTTTCTTCTTCTTCTTTTTCTCTTCCTCCTTCCAATACCGTACATACGTTACATCCGGACGTTGTCGACTCTCGTCTCCGAATCGCGTGACCATTGATCGTCAACAGGAGGGTGAATTTTTTTTTTTTTTTTTTTAAGAGATCGAACTTCCGGCATTCGATTGTTCATTTGCCGTCGTCGGGACACGATTATTATTTCGCGAAATAATAACGAGCGAAAGAAAAAATATCAACGCGAAGCGAGGTCCTATTTTTTTTTCTCTTTTCTCTTTTATCACATAAGCGAAATCAGATCTCGTCGAAAGATATTTTTGCATCTCGAATATTATCAGGTTATCTCGTGTGTATAATTAATGATACGTCGCGGAGAGATGTCTACGTGCAAAAATTTCTTTATGTCAGGTGAAACGCAGTTCGCGACCTTGGCAATATTCGCAACACGAAAGCGGGTCGTTCTCACGAACCCCCTCGAAGCTCCGGCACTTACGATTGGCCGAGCAAGATGTCCTAGGCATTGTGCGATTGTTTCGGAAAGTAGGCCATTCTCGGTGCCTACTGCAATCGTCGTAAGGATACCGCACCTGCGCGTCGCGCAGAACTGTTGAATGTGACTCGAGCGAAATTTTTCTTTCAACGAACTTACGCGATATTTGTAACGGAATCAAATGAGCAAAAAAAACTTCCGTTTGTCAAAAAGAAAATGGAATTTTTATTTTGCGACGCTATCGTTTTTCATATTTTTGTCGATGGATCAAAACAATTCAGATTTTTTTTTATCATGACATTTTTACGTCTCGCTAATTCCGCTTATTTATATTAAATCGCTAAAGTTGTTATCGACACACGAAAATGTTTGCGTCCCTCCCCCCGCGACCTTTACGTGTGCATTTGCACGAAAGCGTATAATGCACTCGATTAATGCGCGATCTTGTAAAATTGTTGCGCGCGTGCATTCAACAACGCTCGGATTCGAGCGTTTTTTAATGAAAAAAACCAGGGAATGAATCAGTGTGCGTGTGTTTCGCAAATTCGCCGAGTAAATACTGAATTTTTCGCGCGCCATGATGAAAAAAAATCACCGCGCGATTCCGCTTCAACTGTACAACTCCCGCGTTGTACAAATCCGAAAGGATAAATGGAAATCTCACACGTAACAAACACACACACACATTTGTATTTGCCTTACATTAATATTGTATTGCGTATACCGAGCTTTTCGAGTGTGCACTTGTGTGTGCACGAAAGTTATAAACACGAGTGCCCTCCTACCAACAATAGGAAAAAAAAAAACTGCACCTATTGTCAGTGTATTATATGTTTCCTTCTTTTCATCTTTGCGAGAAAGAGAGAGAGAGAGAGAGTATGTGTGCCCGCGTGTGTGTCACATTATGTTATTTTATAAAATGTTCTCTCTGTTTCAAAACTCGTCCATCGCGTCGTGTACACGTTGATGCGCAACAGAATCGAGCAGACTTTGCTGTGACAGCACAGATAAGAACTTTCCGTAGCCATCACGTAACCGTATCCCAGCGGTCTCTCTCTCTCTCTCTCTTTCTCTCTCAGTTTTGTATCAGGCACACAAGTTTGTATTCTATCTCGCGAGCGAATCGCGCAAAGGCATCCTCGGGGAAATATCTTCCACGTACAAAAAAAAAAAAAAACCCTACCGACACACAAACTTGAGCGCCGAATTAAGAGATGTATGAAAAATTCACTCCGATTCCGAGAATTCCATTTCGAACGTTGATACGACGCGCAAACAATTTCGAAGTGTCGAACGTAATGTTTTTTTATCAAGCGAAAGACAGAAGAGAAATGAATTTTTCAAGCATCGAGAAATTTTTTTGAGCAACAAACTCGCGCACGATCATCTGTAATAAGAAGATAAAAGCTGAAGAGGAGAGATCGAGAGCAATTCCGAGACGAGAAACTGCGTCTTTACGTACGTATTGCGTGTGTGTATCGATCAAGATTCACGACGGCAATTGCAAAAACAGAGCGTCGACAGCCCCCACATAACATACATATGAAGGGCGGAAATGCAAAGTATGCTAAGTGCCATTTTTTCGATTTTGATTTTTTTCGCGCAAAGTATGCTAAGTGCCATCG
>QVNV01018600.1:0-33785 GCA_014825455.1 Pseudomyrmex pallidus
CTCTCAATAGGACGTAAACACATCCCGAACGGTTTTGCGCCACTTGATCACGTCGGGTTTCTGCGCCCGGGTGGCAGCGTTAATTTTTTCCCTGTTAAAGACACCTCGTCCCCCGAGAATTATAGGCTTCTATTCCAAATAAAGTTTAACCACATTCATTGAAAAAAAAAAACTCGTGATGATTATCAAATACAAAGTTCTAAACTTTGAGTTTAGTCTTCTTCTCCATATCTTCGCGGCGCAATTTGATATAAAATTCAGTAAGCAATTATGTCACACACACACAAAGATAATTAGAAAACATTCTGAAAAAATTCAAATCCTGACTGTGACTAAGGAAGGCAGCTCGACGTTATATTTCCCTACTTGCTTGTTACACCGACAACATTACATTGTCAATAATAAGTCAATATTTTAATTGATCCCGATTAAAGATATTATCGAGAATTGTTGTTGCCAGAGTCGTAAATTTAAGTGGGAAACGTAATACTTTATACGATCAGTAAAACGCTGTCAATAATAATATTAACAAATATATTTGTCGATACTGACAATATTATTGACTGTGTTAACCTACTCCACTTCTTTAATTTATTATTGACTGTGTTAAGATCGGCATTAGAGCTTTCCGTTTACTATCGTCATTTTCATCTCAATACACATTTTTCACACGCAAGAGAAACGATATTGAAATAATGCAAAGAGAAGAACGGAAGAAAATGTCTTCTAAATTTTCGCGCGAACGTTAATAACAATTGAAGGTAAAAAAAAAAGACGACGGTGGCGGTGACGCTCACTCCGACGTTGGTCAATTATGAAGAGAGTATCGCCGCTTCTCGAAGCCGCCGCCGTCGCATTATAAAAATGAGATGCATCAACGGCGGCGCGGTGCACATTCTTGCACGCCGCTGTAGTAGCAACGGTGCCCTTTTCTCGTCGCTCCCACGTGACTAATTTATTAGGTGCATACCGACGTCCGTGTAACACCGTGGGACGGAGACGAGAGAGCGCGAAGCACGCCGGGCGGCGTTGCAACTCCAGACGCGACTTCCTCGTTTTAAATTGTAACCTTGGCGTATCGCCGCTGATAATCGGGTCATTACGCGCGCAATTTCATTATTCTCACGAAATTGCTCGCACCTCGTAAACATATCCGCGCTCCGCAAAATCGCACACGATGCGATTCATCGCGACACATCAATGCCGGAAGGCAGATAAGACTATGCGTAATTACGCGATTCATGTAATTATCGTAGGTTTGGCGTTGATGTAAGTATTATTTGGAACGATCATTATAGGAATCGTAATGAGACGGTGCCAGCTTGTTTCGTTGTTTAAGATAAAATCGCTGACACGCATGAAACACGCATTCGCAAGAGAGAAAAGAGGAAATTACATTGTGTATAAACACGCGCGCGAGATCTTAAAATGATCTTACGGCCGGAAAAAACTCCATTAATGGAGCGACACGTTGACGATGCTACGAGCATCGCGCCGTCAGACGCGTTGTTGGCTGTGCTCGCGAAAATCTGTGTTTGTTTAGCGCGAAAATGCGAAGTCCACGCGCGAGGAATTATCGCGCGGAAAGCGATAAATCGACGAGGACGAAAAAAAATGACACGTCCCCCTCTTCCGTGCGGTAATAAGATTAAGAGGTGAGATACGTTATAGGCTCTTGCGGCCGGAGCGTGCGTTCGATGCGGGACCGCCGCATTCGCCGGATTAAAGCGCGTATATACTTTGATGTAAATTTAAGGTAGCTCGGGAAGAAGGGGAAAGCACGGGAGTGATGTCCTCGTCGTTTCTTTCTTGCCCCCTCCGCTTTCTTTCACCCGGCAGAAACATCATGACACGGTATGTGACTTAAATCAGATTTAAGCCCCCGGCGCGTCTCCCGTAAAGTGCGCGCGCCGCCTTTTTGCTCCCACCGTCTTTGCGCGCAAGGCGAACCAGCGCTCTCTCGTTCTTTTGTGCTTAATTTTTTACATTGAAATATATTTTACACATTGAAATATATTTTACAATAATTTACAATGAAACTCAAAACTTTTGGGATTCGACTCGGCTGGGTTTTATATTTACGTTGTAAATCGGAACATCTCGCCGATACATAGTAGCGGAAGAAGACATACGTGAATACGCAAGAATGCAGCGCAATAGTCAGCAGATTTTTTGCAAAAATGTTGCTACTTTGAAACTTATCACGAGATAATGCACATACCATACAATTCTATTTATCCGAACTTTGTAACATCACTGTGATTTCGAGGTACAAATCTCGTCTCGTGTTCGTTCGAAGTTTCACGCTTTAACTCCGCCGAGATCGACTTCGGATATCGCGAACCTTGTTGCGAGCGGGGCTTCTCTTTCCTTCTTTTTTTGTTTTTATTTCGTTTCTCTCGTTTTCTTGTTTTTGTTCTTTTTTTTGTTTTTTATTTTTTTATTTGCCATGCACCCGCAACCGGAGTGGATGTTAATGGACGCGCGCGCGATAACAAGCGAGCCGCGCGACTTAACGCCGTCGAGCGAGTACGGGTGTACAATTTGTTGCATCTGCGATCGGCTTTCCGACCGACACACCGTCGAAACGTCTTCATAGGGGAAAGGAGCGAACAAGTTCCGCGAACTTGTTTCTTTAATGAGCCAATCGATATTAACGATTGGACGAGAGAGAGAGAGAAAGAGAGAGAGACCTGTCCGACGTCCGGGCTGAGTAATATGACACGTTAGAATGTAGAAATTTATGTTGATACACGTTTGCCATTTATTGCGTTAGAACATGACACGGATGCAATTACAACGTTAATAAATACGCAGTATAATCTTTATGATAGATTTCCCACTAATACCGATATGAATATACACGTATCCGATGTGCGTGACTCGTAAAAAAAAAAATGCAAGAATAAAATATCGAAACTTCCGTCGATCCAAAGAATTCCTTATCCGAAGAATTCTATGGATTTGTCGAGTCTTCAGCCGATTTCGCTGGATTACGGTGACACAGTCACAGTTTAGAAAATTCTTGAATTCGAGCAATTAAGTAGAATCCGGCGCGTAATAGTGAAAAACAAGAATTGAGGAAAGATAAAAAAAAAAAAAAAAAAAAAAAAAAAAAAAATCAAGGCGGTGGCAAGGAAGCCTCTGAATAAGGTTTCGTGAGATTTCACGTCATAAATAAAATAACTTATCCGCTGCCGGTTCTTAGAATCTTCTTCTTCTTCTTTTTCTTTTTCGCACTCTAATAAACAGTTTCAAGCTCGTATTTTATTAAATTTATGTTTTATCATATCCTGTGCGCAACGTAATCCAATGCTCGTTCGGAAGAAGAAATAACTGTGTGACAGTTCTTGAGAAATAGATTGTGTGTGTGTGTGTAATAAATTTTTTATTATCTCTGTCCTTTTTCTACGACTAAATGTAGTATGAAAAAAAAAAAAAACAATTACAGTATAATCCTCGAAACAAATTTCCTAACATAAATGTCGATCGATGAACGGACGCGCATCTTCAACGTCTCGCTTCCTTCGTCAAGTCCCAAAGTTGCGTCACTTGATTTACGTCGGTTCACCCTTCGACTCCTCGCACCTCTGGTAATCGCTCGCATGAGCGCGTCTCGAGACAGGGTCTCTCTCTTGCTTCTCGAAGCCGTCGCTGGGCGAAGCCCGTGGCTTCGTACCTAGACTCCGCCGTTGAATTTAATCCCATCCGTTTCACTTCGGTACTCGAGAAGGTTCTCTCCTCACCTCACCGGCAGTCGCAGGGAAAGTGGTCGGAGGAGTTGCATCGCTTCTCAATCCGTTTACACGAGGGGATTCTTATCCCGGATTAATCGGTCGTTTGCGACGCTCCTGCGACAGATACGACAAGCTTAATGCATCTAGGATACATCGTGCGTTGCAACAACGTGTCGTCCGGTCGTGTCGTCTCTTCGCATCTTATTTCGCATGCAAAGAACGCGAAGAAGATCGCATATCCGATTAAACATGTAAAAGCATTTGACGAAAAACCGCGGATTCGTTTTTGTGCGGCTATTTAACACTCTGAGAGAGTTAATAAAGAGAGAAAGAGAGAGTTTCACGCGATCTTTATTCGGCGAGATAGATCGCTCGCGGCAATAACGCGAAAGACAAGCTCCGCGCGTGTGTTCCGCGTGCTCCGCGGGATCCCATTAGCGACAACGGGGAAACGATGTAAACAGTCCGAGGATTGTCCACGGGTAAACGTGCGGCGAACGTGGATTTAGCGGGTAAACCGGAAGTCCGACGGCTATCCGTCTACCGTTCCTGTGGCCGCAGCAGAGCAGCAGCTGCTGCATCGAGACGGCTTATTGGCTCTTTGCGATGCGATAGCGTTGAGCTACGGCTGACGCTTTGCCCAATACAATTTGCGTATGTAACGTTGCAAAACAAAAAATAGCAACACATTTTTTCGCAAAGTGTATATGTATTTAAACCGCGATTTTTTCAAGAATTTTTCTTTTCCGCATATACTTGGCCGAAAGAAGTGACGGGGCAAACTTATTAATTCCGCCAAATATTCGCACGACTCTCTGATCTCAACACGCGTATCTCGTGTAACAAAATAAATTTACATAATAATATCTTATATAATTAATCTTATGTAATAAAAAAAAAACAATATATAACGTCGGTGCAATTACCTTACCGCGCATATTAAATTAAATCCCGACAAATGGCTTGATGATACATCGTAATAGTAATTTCGGATCGATAGGCCTGCGACAGGGGGAGTATAGACTTGCGTTTAATGGAAGCAACTGAACCAATCGGTGGTCCAGTGTGGGAGAAACTGTCGCAGCCTCTCTCAAGTAAGACACACACGCGTGCACTTCCGCAGAGACACAATAAGGTAATTGAATCCGGTATCGATGATCGATAGCTTCAGACAGAGGCACCCACACCCCTGTGTCTTCTCGGTAACATCGTCAGAAGGAATCGAAGCGGCGTCGGTCGCCCACGCAACGCTCCGAGATGAGATTTTATTTCAGAAAGAGAGAGCGTTCCATTCGCGTAAAATAAAATGACGGGAACGCCAAGAGAGAAGGTCCTACTTTCGACGCTTTGTCGCGCGAATTTCTTTCAATAACACGACGAGTATTTACGACGGGTGAACAGCCGTTGCATCTCCTCCGGAGTCTCCGGATATTAGAGCTATATCGTATGTTAAAATAGTCGCAAAAGATCGTAACTCGCGTTTAATGCGATGACCGCGCAAAAGATCGAGTCCGATTCGCGAAATATAATTGAACTGAGCGACATCCTTGCTTGATTCTGAAGCAGACGAGAATCGGTACTGTCCGTCTCTGGCGTGCAGCCCGAGATCTAATCCACACACACAATCGATACTATCGACGCGGTTGCCAGAATACCGCGCAATCGCGCCGACTTGAAGAGCGAACACATGGGAAAACGCGGCAGACACGTTTGCATTGCGCAATTACTTGACGCGAAAACGGCGGATGACATTAGCGATCCTTCATTTCTATCGACAGCACAGCGTCTTGATTACCGCGGCTGTGTCTGATCTTAAAGATGCGCTCATGGCGTACCCTCGTGTCGTATATCTCGCATTTTTCAACCTTTATTTTAAAAACATGTCCCTCGTTCTGGAAGAAGAATACGATACGAAGATTTGCGCAATAAGTGTGTCTTGATACGCGCGTCTTCGATCACATCTCGCGGCGCAATTATTCGATCTCTCAACGGTCGCATAAATCGAGCTGGCGGCGGCGCGCGAAAAATCGAGAGCGTACGCGTCAAACGTAATTCGAGCTCGACCACCATCGCGTCTACGGTGATAAATACCAAATGATAAATTTTCATTCCGCGTGATTCACATGTACGAGGAGGAACGAGCGCGTACACACGTCGACTCGCGCGCCGGCGGTTCATCAGCGCCCGGTGAATGCAACGTATTTAAGGTCGTTCGTACCCTTCGTTTTCCCCGTCTTCTCCATATTCGGCGTCTCTATCTCTCTCTCTCTTTTTCTCTCTTTTGGCGTCCCGTCGCCGTCGAATAGATGCGCCGCGAGCATGCGAGAGAGCACATGCCTCTCATCGTGCAACCTCTCGTCGGTCTATATGGCCCTTTTGGCGTAACGTATATAAACCTTAAAAGTCGCATCATGCCGTGAAAATGGAATCACCGGATTTTTAAATAAACTGTCGAAGTTTGATGGACCCTCCTTTTGAGAAATAATGACTATGAGGTTTTGGTTTTTTTTATACACGGTGTGTTATTCCTCTCAGATTAAAATTCACGATAAAATCCGGGGATTCGCGTTTTCGAACAGTGTGTTCGGCCTTTTTATATAATTTTGTTCGTTTTTTTTTGTTTTTATAAATTAATACACCGCAATTTCGATTCACCGCAGCGCGTCCTGCGTAACTTTTTTTTTTTTTTTTGGATTTTTTTTTCTCCCACACGCAATAATAACGCGAAAAAATAACTGGCAGGAAAAAAAAAGAACGGCGAACGTCGAAATATAATGGGACTCGCAATCTCGCGATTTAATTATCCCGCGTCGGCGGAAACAAAAAAATATTTTTCACTTCCTCTCGTATTTCAACTCGGATTTCAAAGCGCTTGCCACTGAAAGCGTGCGACGACGAAGCCAATGATTACACGCGAAAAATAATACTCTTATGCACGCGTTGTATTCCCGTGCCTTTATTCGTCATGCATCTGTGCGAAAATCCTTCTTTTATTCTACATTTTACAATTGCGAAAAACGCTTTTATATACGTGTAAAGTCCGCGTTTAGACAAACGCAACATCGTCGGCAACACACGCGTAGTTTTTCAACAAAATAAAAAAAAAAGCACTTTGCAACAAATGGTGGCAATATTTACAGTTATTTATCAACGATCTTGAAAAATTAGCTCTCCGAAAACTCGATCAAAATTATGTCAAAAGAAAATTCCAAACGCATCTCTCACGTGTGTCTTGCGTTCCAATTAACTTAATTTTTTATTAAGGATTTTCTTCCAAGCCGAAAAGTGCCAAGAGGACATAACGTTCGGTTCGACTCTCACTTTTGGGCAGCTTCAAATCCACCAATCAAAAGTTACATAATACAGAAGCTTGCAGTAATTTTTTGTTTCACATTGGAAACGAGATTCACCACTGAAGACATTGTCTTATTCGCGAAAAAGCAACAAGAATTGCAAAATGTGTTTCCACGCCGTGTTCTACACGTTAGACGCGGACGCAAGAAAATGCGGGAGCGGAAAAAAGAAGAGATACATTTTATGATCTCGTCGGTGAGCGCATGTCCGTGGCGAAGATTATTCGTACGGGCGAACGCACAGACGTGGCAGGAATTACTAGGATTTAATCACGTAATACCGCAAACGCACGGGTATGCGCGCGCACATGAGCAACGATCTCGAGCCGCGCTGAATGGACCTCAAACCTCGGTATGTTCATCTAGATATGCATGCTCCACGACGGCGAATTGCTTGTTAATCGGACTCACGATTACAGGCTGACTCAGCGCGGCTCGTTTTCCAATGCGCAAAGTTGATCTCAAAGCGGCGCGAAAAAATTGTTGACAACACAAGAGAAACAATTCTCGTATCATATCTCGTCGGCAAAAAAAAAAAAAAAACAGATGAGATAAACCTGTTGTGCATCAACAATTGTTGCGCGCGCTTTTCTCGAAATCGCAGCGCATCACACGTATACATTCTACATCGTATCTGATATTAATTTGAATATCATGTTTAGGAATAAGTTAATTAGAAAACGTATTAATTTGCGTGTCTGTGACAAGAGTGCGACATTAATGATACATGATAACATTAATAATAACAGCGCTGCGTTGTTATTGTGCAAAGTGAACAGTAGGATAACTGCGAGACAATGAGCGCGAGAGACTAATTGAAATAACGTGCGTATATAATAGTATTGTGATATTGTAGACATGTTCATTGTATATACATATATATGCTAGTTGCAAATGGTTAACCCAGACTCATTGAATATTAGATAAACATGTATCGTACATACCGCTCTATTCAATATTAGATATTGGATTTTCTACATTTCGTAAACTTATAGTGGGGGGGTAGATTCGGTGTCTGTGATGTTTTACTGGGAAGTGATACTTTATGAGCGTGCTGTGATCAATCCGCTAATTTTTGTTTCAATTTTTGTAGTTCGTACACCGAAGAAGATCCACATAAAGGGATAAATAAATAAATAAATAACATCCATCTTGTGTTTTGGCATCCGCCCTAATATTCTACGGAGAAAGTATATTTACATGAAACATCTTCGGATTTAGGACGCGTATACGACGTCTCTGTGTAGAGACAAAAACAAAATTTGTGCATTTTCGCGAAAACGCTGCGCTCAGCAGACCGGCGTAACGTCGTTGACAGTAGCATTTTGCTGCTCTTAAGTTCCGACGAAGCGAACTGAAATATTCACGAAATAATGAAAATGACTCACAATCGCGGCTTCAGGAGCACAAGAATCTAGTTAACAGCGTTTGTTGCGCGCCGCTCTCGTTGATATTATGCGAAATACAATGTATTTTGGAACGACGAGTAACGCGAGAGTAAGGAGATCTCTCGTCGTCGGACACCGACGCACCTTAGACGCTCGGCGAACCGCGCCGACCGAGCTGCTGCTCATTTCGCGCCGTATATCCGAAGACGGCTATAGCCGTAGACACCCGAGATTCCCAGATCGCTATCTGCGGACCGTAGGCGCACAATCGCGCGCTCTCTCTAAGCTCGCCGCATCACCGGAATTGCATTGCGCCGTCCGACAATGCACCAACTACGTCTCGCGACAATGTCGTTTGACGTAGAAATAAAATCTGATTTGAAGAAGGTTCTCTTCTGGTGTGGAAATCAATAAATTCCGAAATCGCAAGCCTCACTTTTCTTTGTAAAATGAGATTTTTACCGCCGTTTCTAAAAAAAATCACACAATCTACTTCAGTTTTACTTCAAAGCGTCTTCGATCGCGTCCGTGTTTTAATAATAATTTTAATATCGTCAATGTAACTTCCAGTTTCAACGTCGATTCACATCGTCGATGCAACTTCGCGTTCGTCGCGCAATTTGGCACGCAGCGCATCGCCGCAAATTGGCGAAATGTGTCTAGCCGGGACTCGCGTGAAAATTGAAGCGGTCTAATCAAGCACAACTCCGTCCAAAGTTGCCGCTAATCGAGCGGCGTGCGCGAAGAGCCGAACGATGAAGATAATCGGCCGCCACTCCGTCGGCTAATGTAAGTGGCCGATTTAGCGTGCGCGCGCGCGAAATCGATAGAATTAAAATACGTGTCGGTTAAATAACCCCAGCTAAATTGTCGTTTAAGTATAGTCCGCGCGTGTTCGCGCAATATATCGGCGCGATACATTGGCCCGATCGCATTCGATTTATCGCGCGAGAGCCGCGATCGGCCTGATCGACCCGATAGCTGATATGATACGAGGATTCTCTTGTGAATTTTAACGATAGACGACGGAAGCACTTTGTGTGTAACAGAATGCTTGCAATATTCTTTGATTAGCTAAGATAGAAAACACGCCAATTGTCAAACCACATAAAGATACCGAAAAAAACTCCCGACAAAGGTGAGTACTTGATGACTTTCCTCGCCTCACAGCGATCCTTAAAAAAAGAAAACAGATAATCAAAATCTGATTACGCGAGAATAAAAATGTCACGAGTACATTTTAGTATCCAATTCGTGCGCATACGGTCGATAACATTATGTTGTCAAAATGAAGTCGCGTACACATTATTTTATGGATACACAGGAATTACTCGTAATCCTGACAAAAGCGCGCGTCTGTCCGGTAGTCAGACGCAAGTGATACAGACGCAATGTGCGACAGCCGGCTTTGATCGTAATGACAATTGAGATAATAAATCATGGGGGTTCGCCCATGGGTGTCGAGAGACGGGAAAGTGCGACCAAAGGGCGCGGGAAAGGGAGGGAACACGGAAGGGAGCGGAAGGTGCAATATGCGGGTCTTGATCCGCGTTAACAAATGTCTCTATCCCGTGTTTCTGTTACACGGTAACCCCCCGATGAGCCGTAAAAATCGCGAATTGGGGTAGGTTCTCCAGGGCGCGGCACATGGCGCTAATTCGTCGCTCTGTGCGTATACGAAACATGTTCGTAGAAACGGAATCGTGATGCGAGGGGAAAATCCAGGCAGCGATTATCGCGTCGTCGCGTTGAGAAATGGGAAAATTATGCTCCCAGCTTTCTCTTTCTCTGAAGCGATCCCCGATTGGCCCGGCGGTTTATTGGAACAACGCTCGTGATTACGCGTGCCGCGAGCTTAATGATAATAAGAAGCCGTGTGTGAGTACACGATACGTTCACGCAACTCGCGGCACTTTGCCTAAGTGGTTTCGAGAGTTTTAGGACCGTGACGACGTTGAGTCCTCGCGGTTAGAAATCCGATCAATGTTTGAGAAAAAGAAAAAGAGAGAGGCGGAAGTTTTGTACGCTCAAATAATTCGACAATGCGATGTTGGAAATCTTCCCATTGAGAAAGAAAGTTGGCCTCGATAATACAAGAGACGTACATAAAAATTAGAAATATCGCGTTGCAATACCGGTCGATTCCCAAGGATTTATCGAATTTGTAGCGATAAGAGGAGCAACCGGTTCGCTCGACTCGCGGCGCGTCAGAGGAGGCAGGGAGCGCAAAACCGGAATGCTCGTTCTTGGCGCGCTGTCGTGGCTACAAAGTTGCGGCGTGTGGCTCGACTCGTTTGTAAGAACGCCGGTCGCGCTAATACGTAACTAAAATATTATTAACACGTTTGCTCCGCCACGCATGTCACACACGTGTCGATTTCTTGTCGGGTACTGCGCGAAACGATTTAACGACAACTGTGAACGTACGTAACTATATCGCAGTAAAAAAAAAAAAAAAAAAAAAAAACTCAATTTGTCTCTTTTATATCCTCGAAATCGCAAAAAAAGCTATCGCTGGCTATCACATCCTGAATATTAAACTTATTTTTGAAACTAGAACAAACTAGTTTTACAAAAACGCAGATTTTATTTTGTTTTAATGCATCACTCATTTGCGATTTAATTCTCTGTGGAATTAGTTGCGGGTCTTGCGTCCCTACTGAATACAGTTTTATAAAAGTTTTTGATTTTCTTCGCACACATACACACACAGAAGATTTTATAAACTATAAAATTAATATTTTATTACATTTTATACACTGCTTTCCTCTCACGCTTTTGCTCGAATTTGCATTTAGTTACAACGCTATTACAATCTTGAATAGAAGAAAAATTTCCCACGAAAATGACTACTCTTAATATGCAAAGTGACAGAATTGACATCACACGCGCACACGCGCGCGCGAGAGAAAGAGAGCAAAGTATTACCGCGCGGGAAGAGTGTTAGAAATTGAATCATGCCTATGTGCATACGAAAAGTAGAGAATAAAATGTGACGATATTGCGTGGAGAATTGTGTCGCGCGTCCGCGATTTCCCGCGCGGAAGCGCGTCGGCGCTAGAACTCCGGGAAAAATAAATCGGGCGCGTTTGAAGTTCCGCTGTTTTAGACGTTCCCCGACGTTTTGCCCAGAATCCGGATATCAATTCGCAACTTTTGCCCGGGGGAACAGAGACTGAAGTAACGCGATTTCGTTTTTGCTCGAGGAGATCAACCTTTTCTTCGGGCGCAACACAAACGAACTGCACTGAACCGGGAATTGAATGAATAAGCACGGATATTGAGATCAGAGTTGAGCGAACCGGTTGCTCCTCTTATCGCTACAAATTCAAAGTCGGGACGCGGTGTAAGACCGCGAAGGCGACACCGTATTCGCAATTCGCTCTCATTGACGCGAGATGCAATTACCGCGGTCTCGTAATTCATCGATTCCTCCGTGTTACGTGTAATCGCGAGCTCAACCGCGGAAATAAGCGGTCGGCTGATTGGGGGCAATTAAAGAAGTTTCATTCCGCTTTCGGTTTCTCGTAGGCATTCGAGCGGAAAATATTGCAGAACCGGGAAAATTAAGTAGTTAACACCTAAAAGACCGGAGGCAGATAATTTATACGTCAACGATTTAAAAAATTTATTTTTTTTTTCTCACTGTTATCGATTTGTTCCGGTGTTTTCGGAATTTTATTAATGAGAAATTGTGATCATTCCAAATAAAATACAACTCAATCACACAGACAATTATTACATGTAACTAATTATTATCTTCCGTCTTTTAAAACGGAAAGTTTCTAATCTGCAAAAGTCCTTTCGAACATTGAAAGTTCGCGATCGCGAGTGATAATCGTGCCGACGCGCGATTTGCGCATCGTCATGCCGGTAAACGCCGATGTACTACTTTGTAACAGATCGTATCCTGACTCATTGCGAAGCATCGCGATGGCATTTGCATTATACTGCATTATACTGGGTGTTCAGGAAAAAATCATGTAACGATAATTCTCGATATGCGATATGTTCAACAATTTTTTTGCCGAAGAACAGCCGATCAAACTCCCGATTGTTCGAACGTAGGCACATATAAACTTTAATGTACATAACTTCAAACGTTATTATAAAAACCGTGAATGAGTACAAAAAATTAAAGCGGAAATTAAGACAGAATTAGTAAATTCTACGTGCGGTTTTTATAAGCGCTTTAATAATAAAAGAGGATTAATCTTAATGGACGAAAATATACGACGCGTATCCCTTCGCGAGATCTATAAGCACGTGTTCTTCCGTCCTCCTCGGACTCTTTGCCGTTCCGACGGCAAATGGTAAAACGTTGAATTGCGACTTCATTAGCCGCGCGACTTTGCGCTCGCCGTAATTCCGGCGCGCTCTCCCCGTGCCTTGTCTTCCTGCCCGTATCCTGCGTGACCGCCGCGCCGCGCCACCCCCGCGCCAAGAGCGGAGAGCGGCAACGAAAGGAGGAACGGAAAGGATTCGACAAAAGAATGACCGGGCAGGCATGTGAAGCGAAGGGGAATCGGGACGAACGGGACGATCGGCGCAGAAAAAGGACGAGAGAGAGAGAGCAGGAAGGAGAGGATGAAGAGCACGCACGCGGCGACTTTCGACGAAGAAGGAAGGCGAATGAAGAACGAAGGGCACGAGGGGACAGGAATGAAAAAAGACGGAAAAAAATCCGGCGTTCTGTAGATCGCACGCCATGGGACGACGTCTGGATCTCCGTCTCTTTCCTTTCTTTTCTCTCACCTCTCGTCTCTTTCTTCTCTTCTTTATTTCTTTAGCGAGGCGTATACAGTGCGTGTCGCAAACACAAAACACGTCAGGGCTTCGCGTAAATCCTATATCGTCGGCTTCCTCATTCCAAAGCACGTCGCGCAGAAAAGTATTTTCTGTCGACGCGATAATAACGGAGGAAATGAAAATAAAATGATATTGCTTGAAATACTTTGTTATTTTGATCGTTTTCGAGTACGCCAGTTATAACTCGATGCACAAGCTGTAGAAACTAGAGAAATGTTTATTATATAGAAAATTATCAACTAAAGTATCTCGTGAACGAGAATACTCGAAAAACGCGCGATTCTCAGTCGTTGCCGACGTCCCGTTTTGTTTCCAAGTTTCCGCGGACGGGATAATGGCGACCGACACCACAATGCACGGATTCCACAAGTTCCTCCGAATGCGGAGAGAAGAGCGCCTTTTCATTATCTCTTACTGTATCCCCGACTATTCGTATACAGTGTGTGTATCGAAGGAATCCCGCGCGAGAGACGAGAGAGGGATGGATGGGTGTTGCCATCGGCCGAATCGAATGAAGGACGAGCGAGGGGGACCCGGAGAGCGCGAAAAGAGACGAAGAAACGAGACGAGGAGACAAGAAGGCGCGCACTATAGGACGGGCCGATCGGGCCCTGGCTCATTATAACTTTTATGACTGGTCATTTGGTACGTCCAAGGCGCCCTAACGCAAATGCCGACATGCAAAGAGCGCATCATCGTCACGACCGAAACGGGTCTATCGGCGAAACTGTTCTTCGTCTTTTTAGATTTTAAGCCCGTTCTCGAAACACCGACAGCTACGGTGCTCACAAGACATTTTCGCGAGAGCTTAACTCGAATTACGCGCGAAAAGCTAAACTATCAAATCAACCGATCTATTAAATTATACGTTCAGCATTCGTCATCAAGTATGTGACAAATAAAATTTTATATAAAGATTGCAAAAAACCATAATCTATCGAAATTACTTTTTATAAATACACGTGACAGCAATCACAAAAATATAGCGCGGAGTCAGTAAATTCAAAAAAAAAAAAATTACTGCTCGTCCGCGTCTCGCGAGAAAGTTGTAACGAAGTTGTAAGTGGCTCGTCGTGGAAAACTTTGGGGTGACACACGTCTGCGACGCCGTAACGAATGCAATTTCGCTTTCGAGTCGGTTGGGAGGTACGTTGTAAGTCGCAAAATTGCTTATCATGAAAAAGACAGAGTGTAAAATTTACCGGGCGTCGATTTAACATTCGCTTTTTTTTATGTAAGAGATAATATCAAAACGGCAAATAATGAAGACGCGAGATCAACGGGCTGAATTCTCGCCATCTCAAAAATTGCTTCATTCATTTTGATTGAAACAAACTCAAAAACACATGCGTGTAATAAAAGTTACCAAATTGTTGTGTTTCTCTGAAAAGACAATCAAGCGAAAATACACACAAAGGACAATCAACACCTATAATCAAGATTAAAAATTTAGAAAACCAATCTGCTTATTGCAGCTTGAAATTACTGTCGTGTTAATTGGCGAGCTAATGAGTGCTGTGCAATTACAACGGGTTTGACCTATTTCATTTCGTTCCCGGCCAATACCAATTTGTTTTGTTTCTTTCGAAAAAATCTTTTGATCACAGATGATGAAATACCCACTCTAAATTACATTGGAAATTAGAATTACATTGACACACACACACACACACACATCTCGAATACAGGACATTTCTGCACTTTGGAAATTTAATTCTAGTATTGTAAAACCACGTGGAAAAAAACTACTATGGAATTCAAAAGTTAATGCTTGTTATGATATTATATTCTGTTTTCCCTTTCTCTACGTTTATGTAAAAAAAGACGCTTTTCGCGTCTTTTTGTTTACAAATATCGAAGAAAATACTTTCTATAAAATTTAAAAAATCATTGCGTTGAAAATGTCAATGTTCATGACGAGAAATGCTTAGAGACTATATTTACGCGCTTTACTTCTACCGTTGCTTGTTTTTGTAAATGAGTATATTATTGCAAAGCCGGCTAATTAATGCGTGAAATTGTTGCGTGGGCGGCGGCCTTATCGTCAAAGCAGAGAAGCGAGCGATTGTTTGTGCGGCACACGTCGCGCTCGCTCGCACGCACGCACGCACGCACGCGGATGCGCACGACGATTCGGAATTGAGTACTCGTCGTAATTACGCTCGTATCTTCGGCGGCCAGGCGCCGGCCATTCAATTTTTATTATCGCGGAATATCCAGTTCCGGCTGCGCTACATAATCGCGTTTGGCGCCTCGGCGCACTCGGGAATTACCCGGTTCGACGCCCCTGAAATTATTACGAAACGCTTATTCGGCGGCCATCAGGATCTACCGAGTGGCAGATAAAAAGATTCTCAAAGGCCACCGTCTCTTTTTTAAGAGATATAATTTTTTTTTGTTTTTTTTGTTTTTTACTTTATCGCGCACAGCAGCTCGCGTGCAGGAACAATTTTGAAAATAGTCGTGTGCTGCATCCTCTTCAAAAAAAATTGCTTTATAATTTATTCATGTGAAAAATATCTTTTAGTACTAAGCCTTCTGTATCTACCAAGTATATGATAATAGTATCGTCAAAAACACACAAATTAGTGCAAATTTAATTGCGTGCATCGCTCTCTACAACGTAGGTAGTAGGTTAATCATGTATTAACAATATGATCCTCTTGGTCTTCCGGGCCATTACTGTAATAAACTCTGTAAGCTTTGCACGCTTTTGCAATTTGCTCATTGTTGCCAGTGGAGGCCAATGATTTTATCGGACGACTCTTTGAGGTGTTTGCCAACAATGGCGGGTGTATCTCTCGCCGAAACTAGTGATGTGATTATTATTACGCAATTTTCTCTCTTCACAAATATACTACACCCTCTTAATTAGTTTTTCCGGAACGCAATTTTCTTCATTTTGAAATAACAAAAGAGACGAGAAATCTTCTTATTACAATTAGAAACGAAAGGATTTCCCGATCTCTCGATCTCCAGGTCTCCTCGCGGATTAATTCGATCCATCTGGTGGCCAACCGCTTAACAATGAATAATGTTTGCAAAAGAAATTGCGGCGAATTTCGGAATAAGTTTAATTAGCTCGCGGCGGCTTCCGTGCCGGGATAATTGAAAAAATTAGATTAAGGAGCCATTGTCCCTATGCCCGATTCTGAATGGCGGCTGCCGCCGCGTCGCCGGGATATTATACAGTCGCCTGTGTAAGGAGGACCAAACTGGCTCCTCCACAAAGGATTATTAATTGACTTCTGTCTCAGAGGGTCGCAGGCGTTCTCGGAGGATCCTTAATTATCCTTGAAACCGGTAGATCTTCGTCATCTGAGATTGCCTTCCTGTAGCCGGTAGTTTGTCGACCGAGCGGACAATCGTAACTCAATGAGTTTCGCCCTGCTAAATACGTCACATTCAAATTATCCTTCTCGTATCATCCTGTTTCTTATCGAAATAAAAAAAATAATAATAATAATCTCTACAGAGAACGCGATTTTCCTTTTATCGATCACGGTGGCTGATGATTAATTTATACGTAGCAGCCAGCGAGTGTATCGGTAGAAGATTTCTCTGCGGTTCCAATTGTTTGTCGAAGAGCTAAAAGGCGCAAAGGGGAAGGATTCATTCGTTCGCCACCCCTGACGGGATATTCTTCGGAGCGGGAAACAACGGCGGGTATCGCGGCGATAAATTGGCAAGGGAGCGTCTTGCTTTTCGCCGGAGATGACGACGTGCAGCGCGGCACAATGAGAGAGCATAATATTCAGTGGCTTGTGCGAATTGTCTTCTACCCCAGAAGTCACCCCCGCGGACCCGTGATTGACTGTTTGCAGACTGGGTATCTCTTAAACAACGAAAACGGACCGGCGACAATAAGACTCGGCTTTCTAATAAATACGAGAAAGTTCTATAGAATACGAAATGAGAAATGCGAGTTCTGATATCGCGCGTCGTAATTTGCAAAAAAAAAGTTCAAAAAGAACCGGAGGAACAAAGTCTCTTTCTTTTTCTCTCTGTCTTTGTCTAAAAAGTTTATTATACTATTCTCTAAACATTTATTTACGTTAATATGTTGTGCGTATGAACACAAGAAACATATAAATCAATTTGTTTCCGATGTGACGAAAACTTACGAGAGTGTCGTTGCTTCTAAAATTTACGTTTGTGAGAGAGTTTATTTATTAAAATATTTTTCAAAACTATGTATCTTCGTATTCGCGTTTGCGCGTCAAAAATTGTTGCAACGTAACAGCAAACGCAACTTTATGCGCCCGCACATAAAACCGGACACGTATTTAATTTACTGTATTTCGTTGCGTTATATGAAATATCTCGCACAATGGAGTTGGTGGTAGGTACTTTAAAACCGACGTAAGACTTTAGTAACGCGCCGCTTTTTAAGCCGTGTGTCAAAGACAATATAGCCGGGCCTTTAAAATGGAATTTTAAACACCGCATATACATATCTCTCCGTCGCGTTTAAATGGAATTTAAAAGGGATTTAAAATCGCGCGCGTCATGTATTTATGGACCCGCTTCTTCTCCACGTGCACAGCGGAGCTGCTTCTCGCAGGATAACGCGCAAGCTTGTGCATCGTCGTAGCAGCCACGCGCCACCGCCGCCAGTGCATTACCATTGTCGGCCCGTTGAGAATTGCATTTGTAAAAATTTCCCGTAGAGCAACGCGCTGTTCCTTCCTGCGGAAGGAATCGTTTACAGAATAAATTCAACTCCGCATATTCATGATTCGTCGAAGCGTGAAAAATGCTCCTCAGCCAAATTAAAAGTAATCAGCGACGTTAAATAAACTCCGCTCGCGATTAAATTATTTTTTTCTCTCTCTCTCTTTCTCTCGTTGCTGAATGCCGTATCAAGAGGCATTATTTTTTGAAAAGATAAGTTTTTTACATTTTTTTCTCTTGTATTGCCAACAACGATCTAAACTTTATAAATATTGAAAATTGAATAGAAGTTTAAACCTAGTTGGTTATGTGTTTCCTCATTTTATAATGTTAGCAAACTCTTTGATTTTCGAACCGGCCCAGAGGTCTCGCGGTTTGCAAACTTGGATAAAACATTCAGACAAATGTGTAGCCAGACATTATGCGATATCGATACGTCCAGGTCTCGATAATTATTTCAATTCAATTAAAATAACAGCTTCGTAAATAATTCTTTGAAGTTTCGTTTCGACGTTTTTTGTATCGCGCAGCGTATTCAGCAACTCTCCGCAAATGGAATCGCTAACAGAAAAAGAACACACCCCGCGTCAGTTCGCGCCAGTTCGTTTTTATTTCAGATATGCAGATGCAGTCGGTCGGTCGGGCGAGCAAGCGGGTGGTTCTCGGCATAAACGAGAAAACTTTTTATTTCGCTCTAAACGGCGATAGACGGTGTCGATCGCTCGGGATATCCCGCGTTATTTTCTCATCTCGCCGACAATGGTCCCACGGAGCGAGTCTCTCTCTCTCGCGGGAGCGAGTCAGCGATTCGTTTCCCCGGGGCGCGTGTGTCCATCTGCGATAACTGCGTCGACGTGTCGAACTCAAAAGAGAGCTTTTTTCGGAGCGACAGGCGGCCGAGAGCATTATTGGAGAAGTTCGACGAGAAGGAGCCGCGCGGCGATTTCTTATCCGACCGGGCGATATGAGACCGAGCGCGACAAAAAAAAGGACCACCGACCATATTCCCAGCCGGGTGTCGTCGTTTCTCGATTGACGTTTTTTTGAGCGAACGCCGAGGTAAAGGTCGCGACGAGTTTGCTGTTTCCGCGGTTGGAAAATTATATGCCGCCGCGTTTAAGGCGGAATGTAATCAAAGTCGCGACCGAGTCCGGAAGTTTTATATTGAAAAACTACCAGCTAGAGATATAAAACCGGAATTGAAGAGGAAGAGAGACAGACAGAGAGGAGAGTTCTGATTTCAGTTTTTCAGATTTCTCTCATTACAGCAATCCGCCACATTTTCATTATCATTATTCCTGCAATATATTACCGCGCATAATTATTATACGAATATAAAATGAACGTGCGGACCGCATTCCGCGTTACATATTGTAGATATCCACATACCTACAATACTGTGCTTTACTTTTACATACTTTGTGTAACAGCGTTATATTATTTCCCACGGAAACGCACACACGGATAATGAATTTTTACAAAACTAGTAGTTAAAACGCACAGCGCGGGACAAAGACGCGCGACGCGGAACGAAGGGTGTCTTCGAAGGCAGAAATCGCTTCCGGGCACGGCGCGTTCGGATAATCGCGCGTAATACTTAATCAAAGCACGCGTCCACCTCCTCCGGGATTGAGATACGCGACGATCACTCTCTCCTCTCCTCTTCTGCGGGACGCGAGAAAGGTGGAAGGACCGCACCGCGAACGGCCGGAAGAGACGGAAGAAGAACGAAAAGAAGACGAGAAGGCGGGAGGAGGAGGAGGAGGAGGAGGAGGAGAGACGCGTAGCCGGCAGTGACGCATAAATCAGCCGCGCGATGCGTTCGGCTTACGCATTTAATTGCAGTGCAGTTGCACAGCGCGAGGCCGGACCGCCTCGCTTGCGGCCCGACTCGCTCGCGACGTCTCCTCTTCTCTCTCTCTTTCGCTGCGGAGTTGCAGATATTTTAGATAAAAAGCGAGGAAGCCCGGCGCGATCCGATCGAAACTAATAGCGCCCCCGTTTCGCGACGCACGCAACGACGCGCATCGAAGTCCGCGGGCGTCGATGAGGATTTCGTAATTAGCGGCGATTTGTCAGTGCCAGCGTGACTCGCGTTCGATTGTCTTGGCGCATGTATTTGTTTCTTTTTTTTTTTTTTTTTTTTTTTTTTTTTTTTTTTTTTTAAGCAGATACCTTTAGAAAGATTTCAAGTACCACGT
Source organism: Pseudomyrmex pallidus (assembly GCA_014825455.1). Lineage (NCBI taxonomy): Eukaryota > Metazoa > Arthropoda > Insecta > Hymenoptera > Formicidae > Pseudomyrmex > Pseudomyrmex pallidus. The sequence goes on from QVNV01018600.1 coordinate 20,163, forward strand.
GTATACATTTTCTTACGTGTCACTTACACGATTCGGGAAATAACATCTCGACGATAAATGAGAAAAAAAATACATATATTTTATTTCGCTCGGGTAATAAAAGTTTCGCAAATTTCCGTCATTACTTATCGAGATTATATTTTTCGGCACGCAATCGTTTATAAAAGGCTCCTCGATAATTTATATCGACGCACACGTGGCGTGCGGATATATCGCATTGTGGCTCCGCGATCGTCCCGATCCGGTTACGATAGAACGGATGATCGGGCGCAATGGTTATTTAGCGTACCTGGTAATCAGCGGCCATAAAAATGAACATAAACCGACACGTTTCGGCCGAGGTGATGTGTGTGTGCGTGTGCGTGCGTATGTGTGTGTGCGCGCGCGCGCGAACGCGCGTTTGCGAGCGAGCATGTTCTACTTGCTTGATAGCAATAAAAGTTCGGGCAATAAAAACGTAAGTGCCAACTCGCACCGTTTACGCCGTCCCTTTCCCGCGAAGGATTTCGCGAGTGTAGAGAAAACGGCGCGAAATAGAATTTCGAAGGGCATTTGCGAACGGCAGCAAATGATGGAAAGTGCACAGCGCGTATATATCTGAGAGAGATTTGAATTTATGACGCTCGAGATGATCGAGAGATAGAACTAAGTGTTTCGGTGGCGATTACACGTCATTACGATTAATTCAATTGATAGAACGAAGAGAATCCGGATTCTCTTTTTGTCCCTTTCGTTCTCGACGAGGAGTCCCTAACATTCCCGAGGAAACATGATTCTCGCCTATGCCGTATTCGGGCCCAAGGATAGATCGTCCGTAAAGATTGCCGGGAGCGTAATTTGTTTCAGTGTCTGATACAAGTGTTCTCTCTGTTTCGAAACGTCGCCACACAGTGGTCGAGAAAGACGCAGTTAAAACTCTTGTAAACTTGTGATTAAAAATTTCAATTACCTCGCCACTCACTCGGAACACAAAGGGCCCCAAAAAAAGCTTTATTTTTCTATTTAAATTGTATATGTCTGCAATTATTTATAATATAAATTACTTTTTATAATATACTTATGTATATTAAAAACTCGGGAAATTATTACACAGCCCTCATCAATCGAAAAGCACTTACACGTAAGTTTACTTTCTAATTTTTTATTTTTTATTTTTTATACGAGATCCTCGCTGATCTTAAGTAGAGACTGGTTCGTCCTTAAAGCATTATCGTAAACCTTGCGTTCACGTAAAGCGAATAAAGCAGAGAGGACAAGGTAATTAGACAAAATTTATTTAGTGTAGCCGGAGCGCTCGTGGGATTTAAGATTATTGCGGGGGATGCGCGGCAGCGGAATTAAAAAAAAAAATAAAAAAAGAAAAAAGAAAAAAAACTATCGCTTTCGTGCGCTGCATAAAAGACGCGCGCGAAAAAAAACGCGCGCAGTTACCTTATCTCGCGGTTACCGCTGTACTCTCGCGTACTCACGGTTAATTAAACGAACAAGTAATCTTTCGTGTTGAGCATTGTTACGCACCGCAAATTGCACAACGCTGTTAGTAAAAAAAAAAAAAAAAAACTACGCGCGCGGGAAAAAAACGCACACATTACGTCGTTTTATATAATATCTCTCGGTTATATTGTTCCGAATAAAGTTATTTTAAATTTGACAAAAAAAAAAAAATTATGCAAGCGCGTGAGAGAAGCAGATTTTACGACAAACATTTTACGAATTTATAAGTTTGTTCTGTATAATTTCATATGTAAATACAAAACACATACAGGGAACGTAAAAAAAAAAAAAAAAAAAAATAAAATGTGAGAGGAAAGAAGTATCAAAGAGAACAGAATAAAAAGGCGCAGGGAACAAGAGAAAGGCATACCAGAGAACACAACAATGCAGAACAGAGAAAGTAAACGAGGAGAAAGGGGACTATGGCAACCGGTAAAAGAAGTGGAAAGATGAGAAGGATGCAGGAATTTCTGCCCGTTCTTGGATATTCCGGAGCGCGTCTGCGAAATTGTCTCGCTGCGCGGATATTTTCACGAACGTGTCGGCGAAATTATCTAGGCAACCGAGAAGCTGCCCCCTCTGACCCCCTGCGGGCTTGCGCGGGACCTCGTCTGCATTTACACGCCGTGCCGGCAAGGCAAGTCGACGCATCCATGCTGCATCGCATGATGAGGACGCAAGAAGCGCGCGATGCGCTTTCCGCGGGCGCAAAAGCACGAAAACGTTACCTTCGACGCCATAATTTAGTCTCTTAATTCTACGAATATATCGGCCGCTTTTTGGTTATACACGCTACTAAGAAGCGCATCTTATATTCATGATATCACGGAAGAGGATGGGAAGATGATTCCGAAAACCTTCACGCACTCTTTATGAAGTCTTTGATCCCGCGCCGCAAACCCTCATAGAATCTTTCTTTCGATATAAAGTCGGAGGTTTTCTTTAGGAAAAAATTTTCCCTGAGAGATCTCTTGTATTTTTAATATTAAATATTGATTGATACCTAAGTCTCTTCGAACAAGAACAAATTAAACTATTCTATGAAGTTCTGAAATTGAGAAAAAAAAAAAAAGAAAGAAAGCCGCGAAGTCATAAAAGATTTAAGTCAACTATCAAAAAGTCTTCATACAAAAGTTTAATTTTATATTGTAAACCTACAATTATAGAATAACGTGTAAAATTATTCATTCAAATAAAAATTTTGTCAAATGCATGTTCGATGTCGCAACGCATTGGGTTTTTCGGAACAGATCGAACTCGCGGAGTAAATTTATTCGGACAAATCCGTTCGAATGCAACGAAGAGAATATCTCGCACGCGTTTCGCAAACACGCGTACGATTCTCAGAAAGAAGACGATCAGCTTAGACGTAAGAAAACCGCGCCCGTTTTCCCTAATGCAGTCGAAATTAAAGCCGTAACGCGGAAAGATACAAGTTGTAGATCCGGCAGAAATTGCTGTGTATCTTACCGAGTCCCGCAAGACGAGTCGGAGGGAGAGAGAAGAAGGGAAACGTGCATGCATATAAAGTGCGGGCGAGGATACACGAGGGCTGGTGGCGAGCGTTGCTTGCCAGAAATTGTGTTTATACCGGCGCATAAAGAACGTTACGAAACGGGCGGAGGAGACGCGGCCGCGTCGCGAAAATTTAAAGTAACAAAAAAGTACGGTGGAATAACGAGAAATAGAAATGCCGAGACGAACGAGCGTGCGTTTTTATTCGCGGGGAAAATATTACGTCTAGCGTGTGCCGCGCGCGCGCAAGTTTCCTTCAACCGGCAAATTCTTTGAACATTTTACGTGTCGTTTCTCTTTTGCCTGGCAAAAATATAACCGGATCAAGAGGCACGGCAGTGTCTCGCGCCATTTGGATAATCGACGATCTACAGTGTATGTCCTTCTCTCATCCCTTTTAATCGTTCTAAGATTCAGAAATGTATGTTATATTTAATTCGAAGAATTCTAAAGTAAGAAATAAAAGAAATAATTTTCTCAAAGAGAGAAATGCTTCACACAATCCGATTTATTAGAAGGTACATATATTTTTTGTATTTACTTTTATTTTTTAAACACTCTGCGAAACGTATTACCCCGCCGAATTCGGTGGCAAAAGTCGCATAAATAAAAGAGATCTTAATGTAGCCGTTTACGTAGTCAAGTTCCCGCTTTATTCCCGTCAGAAACCCCCATGTAGGATTACCGCGCCATTAACGCTCGCGTAAGTCCGAGGCTTCTATCGAGCGCGTCGATATTTCTAGTACATATGGCGCGCCGTACTGTTTTATTCAAATAACAGGGTTTTTAAAAAGAAAACACTACGCAATGGAAAAAAAAATTTTTAATTTCAACTTTAATTTATAAAATTAATTATCTTTATTGACCTCTTTTGCCGTTTTTTTAAACACAAAAAAAAATAAAAGTTAAAAAATTTAATATTCAATTGGGACAATACAAGCCGGGGTCTGGTTGTTCAATAATTGTTATGTGTTACATTATTATCACTCGCGAGCGCTTAATGGCTAGTAATGTCAAAATATCATCAGCTTAATTACGTCGGGACACACATAACGAATGTATAAATCCGAAACTACATTTCTGCTGTGTATTGCATGTCTTGTATCTTATCGATTATCCCGATCAGAGCCGGACGTTGTCGGTCGCCGTTGCAGACCGGCAATTTTCGTCAGAAACGCGGCGCGGCCGCGTGAAATAAACTACGAAAACATAACTGCGAAAATATTGCCCGATACGTCGCCGGTGATATACGAGGAACCGGCGCGTGACGCGCGCGTTCGTTCTTACGTGCACAGTGCTGTGGCACGTGAGCGTGATTAAGCTTCCACGGGCACGCATCCTACGGCTGAATAAAAAATTCAGCGATCGCGAAGCGGAGGCGGGAAAAAAAGGAAAAAAAAAGAGAGAGAGAGAGAGATCGAAGGAGCGGCGAGTCGTTTCAGAGAACGCGGCACAACAATTTCATTACGATCGCGCTTTTAAACTTTTAATATCGCTCGGCGGTCGCCTTTATTGCGTGGCGTCCAAGCTTCTTCCAGAAGCGCGCGATCCTGGTCTTCAAGGCGCGTACCTCCGCCTGCTTGATCTAAGATCCCGAGAGAGAAAGAGAGACGGAATTAATGCGCGACTTTTATGAACGCTCCGAGTAATCAGCGTATTTCAAGTCGCGCGCGTGTTTATTCGCCCGCCGTCGCGAGCTTCTGATCGCCGCGCCGAGCCGCTCTTCTACTTTTGAAGCAGCAGATGCATTTATTTGTATTAAATATAGAAGCTTTTAACCGCGGACGCGGCAGGGGATGAGCAATTGAATATTTATTCCCGGCAAATCGGATTTATTTACTTTTGTTTTTTATACCGTAACGACAAAAAAGTGCATCTTAAAGCGCAGTAAAAGCCAAAAGACAATAAAACAAAAAAAAAACAACGCACACACAAAGGCTTGTATCTTTAAATACAAAATCAGTAACATGTCTGCGGAACGGAGTTTTCGCGCCGAACATATGAGAAGTGTGAGAGGTGTGGGCGCGTTAAAAGGGCCACATGTGTGTGTGTGTTCTTGACCGCGCGATAGATTTGTTGATTTGTTTAAAGGAAAAACACCGAAACAAAAATTGCAGCAAATGACAGAAACAAAACTAAGAGTAGCATAAATAAGTTAATATTTCTGTTCATCAAAGCATGTAAATCGCGTGAAATTGACTACGGAATTACGTTACTTTCTTTCATGCAATTTTCATGCTCTGTGTACTTTCACTTGGCCTGGACAAGGTGAAATTTCACTGTGAAAGTCCTCCTACGCGTGTAGAATGTTCTTTGTAACACGTATGAGGAAATACTTTGATGGGCCAGGTAATAGAGCGTCAGCGAGATGAGAATATTGTGCGCGCGGTGGTAGAGAGAGAGAGAGAGAGATAGTTAACTTGGTTAACTTTACGGCATGAAACTGAAACAAGAAGAAGACTCTCTCTGGATTGCAACCTGGCGAAACTGTGGCGTGCAAGCGCGCGCGCGCGCCACATACCTGTTACGTTAATTAAGCGTTGAATAAAACACAATTCCGTCTTTTTGCTAACGTAACGTTGCATAAAAGTCACCGGAAAAAATTTATCTCGAAAGAAGCTCGCGGCACAATGGCGTTCACTATAAAGGATAACTTCTCAATTGTTCAATTATCTCGTGGTTTTCATCGACTTTCTTTGCTCCTTCCTTCCTCCATTTTGCGCGACTCGAATATTTTCAATTACTTCTTATTCACATCACAAAACCCGCGTGCAAGCCGGCGCGCGGTAGCGCAAGGTCCGACCCCCTTAATCCGACAATTACAATGATTCTGCGAACGTAGCGCGAGCAATTATACGTCCCCCGGCATTCATACTAACCCGTGCATTATTGTGTATTCAGTACGACGGCATTACAAATGGCGGATGCAATCCGGCGCCGAGTAATTGCATTTCATAACGACTTATGAGCTGGTTGATACGGGGGTAATTAGAGCACATACCGCTGATGCGGGAACAATACGCTTCGCGAGAGGCGCTGACAGTAAACTGTTAAAGGGTGATCATAAAGTTTCGTATTTAATAACTCGCGCGGAGGTTATCACTCTGTGTTTACTACGTTGTAGAAACTATCCCGCTCTTAATTAAACGTTTACGACACGTTTGCCATCGGGTTTGCCGCGCGCAAAGTTCGAAGTATAAATATTTCATGATATCACTGCGCCCGCTCGATCCTCGCGCATTGAACGATATCGAGTTCGAACCCGGGCGGCGAACGGGCGTTCTCTAAGACCGAAACCTGCATCGTCAGTAATCCTCATCGGCAATCTCTCATTTAACAAAGGGCGCGATGGATATCGAATTGATAACGACGAACAAATTTCCGTTTAACGCATACAAAGTTTTCATCGCGACGTTAAAGCGCCAAGACTGTGAGAGAAAAGCGAAGTCTCTCTCTTCTTATTTTATTAATCTTCATTAACGGTAACGACTGGATTTAATTTTGTCGCGAATTCCGCGGGACGAGATCGCAAATACTTGGTGAAAAATGAGATGCCTTTTTTAACTAAAAACAAGAGTAAGTACATCGCGCGGAATTAAAAAAAGAGAGAGAGAGAGAATTTAGGAACGCTGATAAAAATACGTGTGAAAACGCCATTAAACTTTAGTCGCGAAACGTATTGCTCCAGTATCTTCGCGAATACGTTCCTATAACGCAATTTAAAAGCGTGCGCGCAGCTCGCGATCCGCGTTGCTATTGGAACAATCGCGCGACAAGCTCGAGATATATTAAAGCGAAGTGAGTTACGTGCGCGTTATCGCGTTATAATCCCGGATTCGCCGCGGGTAACGTAAGTGCACCAAATATTAAATGTAGCGAAGTGCACTCTGGCGCGGGCGCGACGACCCTTAAATAAATCGCGACCGGCCGGAAAATATTTTGCGGTCGAGAGAGTAACGTGTTCGTGGCGGCAACGGCGGTGGCGAGCGAGCGAGCAAGTTCGCGGGAGCATCACGCGCGGAGAGAACCGGCTCTAATGACGTTTAATAAACGGAGAATAAAGCGACACCCCCGCTCGCTCGTAGATCATCGGACGCGACCGCACTTGCTCGCGAAATGTTAGGATTTCAGGCTGCACGCGCGCGCACACACACACAGAAATTGTCGAAATTTATTAAAACTGCGCCAACTCGCGAACCGGAGCCCAGATGCGGATTCCACATGCGATCCGACTATGTGTCTCAACGTTTCGAAACATCTGCGCGTCGTGATAACCGGAATTTTTTTACGACCGACGCAAAATCCTACCGAATCTCGTTAACGAGTGTTGGATGGAGTCATTAGTTTTTATTGGCTTGTTAAAAATAAAAAAGAATATAATTCAACAATGTCTTCGAAAATTAGGAATCTTTTTTATGCTGTCTTCCTAATTTTTTACATCTGTAGAAATTCACGAATAATTTAACATGATGATTCAGCTGCTGCGATAAAAATATAAAATACGTAGTGTGTTATTAATTTTATTTTCATATTATTTAAGTTTAGTCCCAATTAAAAATTCACGCCTCTTACGTAAAATAACTTTTCAAATATTTATAATACGGTCTGCTCATAAATTCTGCAGACTCCGTGAAAAAAAAACGACCGTTTCTATCTCTTTCTTTTTATTGGTACGTTTTTAATAAACTTTTAGAGAAAAAGAAGAAGAGGTCTCAGCAAAAGTAAATCGCGTCGCAGAATCGAAGATCTCTAACGATGACGCGCGCGCGTGTATATATACATATATATGTATTTCGGCGCTTTGATTGAGAAATGACGATTAACGTGGAGATCAAAGAAAACATCTCGCGCAGAACTCGAGAAAATCCGTATCTCGACGCAACGAGCAGCAGCTTCGCGGTGGTTCTTCTTTCCATCTTGCGGCGTATCGCGTAAATAGATATATATATCTCGGGCAAGGGGTGGCTGATGATCTATTACTGCGAAAATGGGTCAATTAGACAGCCTAGCTCCGGGTTACGGCGCTCGTTCCCGAATTTCGGGCTAATTCTGTTTGCCGGCTTTAATTACAGGATCTGGCCTCGGCGCGCCGGTAACAAGGCCGGGATAAAAGTGACACGTTCCCCGGCCGGACGTTTCGCGGCGAGCCGTTTTTATGACGATGCTACGACCGGCATCTCTTCTAACGATCGCGGAATTAATTAGTGCCCACGCGGAATGGAATTTTCCCGCCGAACATATAAGAAATATGAAAAATATAAGCGCATGGAAAAAAAATTACCCGACACATATTCTTGACCGCGCGTAAATTTATTGATTTATTCAAAAACAAACCACAAAAAAAAACAAAAATTGCAGCAAGATATACTTAGATTAATGGTCTAAATTTAATTTTAAAACCTTTCTTATGATAAATTTAACATATTACTACGCAAATACATGTTAAAAGCTCTCACGCACACACATTTTGAAATTGTTTCCTGCCTTGGAAACAGCTGCGAGATATTTTTGTACCGTGTCGCGACGAGGATGACGGACAGATAGAGCGGCGACCGGTCGGTCGATGATACCAATCGGGGAGGGGAAACCTGATACTCCGAGATCTTAACTGCGGAGGCAGCTACTTCCACGGAGCGGGAATCACGCATACGCGTGCACGCACGCGACACGGACTGCCGCCGCTAGATTCGCGATTATCTGCTCTCGCGAACGGCGCGTTTCCTCTCGCCGGAGAGAGGATGCCGTCTTTGTTCCTATCCCGCGAATATTTACCGAAACGCAATTTCGTGGAAGGATTCTCGCGGACGGTTTTTGTTTTGCTCGGACAGTGTTGGGTGTCCTACATACCAGTTTTGTGAGACTCTTCTCTCTCTCTCTCTTTCTTCGTTGAACGTTTTAATCTTTCTTTGAGATTTGACAAACAGTTTTGTATTGTGATTTATGCAATATATGTGGCGTTTAAACCGCTCAAAAGGAAATTAGAACGAAATTTGCGAAAGTACGCGAAGTATAGAAATTAAAAAACAGGAAACTGCAAGACAAAGTCGGTAGGAATTAATATTTCCTAATTATCTCTGAAACACATGGAAGAAAGAAAGAGAAAAACAAATTTTCAAATAGTGTGATAATTTCGTAGTTTTCAGAAAATAGAAACTCCGACGAGTAGAGCCTCGAAATTCTGAGATTTTTAAATCTTCGTGTAACGCATTTAATTTTCTCCGGTACGAGGGGAAATGAGAGGAAGAAAGAGAGTGGTTAGGTGAGCAAATTAGAGCGAAATTCGTGAGAGCGAGCGCGCGCGAAAGGTGGTGCAAATTAAAAAAGAATCAGACGAAGAACAAGCAGGAAGAGGGGAAACCTCCTAATTACCGACGAAGCACGCACGTAGGCGGCAGCGGTGGCGGAGTAGAAAAAAAGGAGAAACGCACGTAGTGACCCCCGTGGGGGTGGCTGAGTCCTGCGATATTCATGTTCCCAAGATTATTTATGACTCGCGGAACGAGCGACCGCACGCGCGCTGCGAAACGCAACTCGTGCGCCCAACGCGTACATTACACACAGGGTGAAGGGTGAGACGAAGGATGTAGGAAGAAAAAAAATCCAAGAGCCACCCCCTGCTAGGAACGACCAATACACACGTTCCTTAATGTGACATTTTTTTAATTTGCATGCACGAAGATTGCGTAGCAAAGATAACGAAATAGGTCATCTGAAAAATTTTACTTCGCTTTTCGCTTCAGAACTTTACACGTTTTATCGAGCCACATCTCTAAATCTTCAAACAAACTTTCCGAAATCCCAGATTTCTTTGGAAAATTCGATTCTAATTGAATTCGAGACGAGTTTGAACGCCGGTTGCTATTCTCCGTCCAATTTTAAAATTTTGTCGAGTCACAGAAGTGCCGTTTAGCAACGGATATACTCTCTCTATCTTTCATTTGGTAGGTACGTATATAAAACCAGATTGTGTGCAATAATTTATATTTTCTCATCCCCCACGGGTGTAAGACGTCGGGACACGAATTTACACAGTCTCTCTTTCTCGCGTTATTCCAAGAACTGCGAATCGGCACTGTTCACGGCGTTGAAACATGCGGGGTGGTTTTTACACGGTGATAAAGCGATGCTCGCGGCCGGGTAGAACCACGCGGAACGAGGAAGGTAGGCAAAAGAGAGCGCGAGGTGCGGCATTGGCGGCACGCGTTACGCGCATAATTCATACGGCCTGGCGAGACGTACACGTGTACGAATGTACGTTTTATCGTCGCGATTCCGATAAGGAAGACGCGGACCTGACGCGCGTATGCACGATACGCGCTCGCACCCGCTCGGGAATCGATATTTAATGAAGCTGCTGCCCCCCTCGGACTCGCTCGTGCCGGAGGATAATAAAGCTCGCGGGAGAAGCTTATCGCCCGACGGAACGCGAATTGACGAGTTTATCCTGAAAGCACTGCTATTCTCCCCCGCGAAGCTCATTTATTACGGAAGAAAGCGGACGCTCGCTTCCTTCAGTCGACGATCAGAGGATTCGCAATATGACAGCCGGTCTAACATTGCGACGAGGAACCTTTGTCTTGAGAGGAACCGTTTATTTAAACGGATATCATTATTTCAATTTTCTGCGAGAAATAACTAATTTGTTTTAATAATATGCGCTCAAAACATATGTAATTAAAAAAACTCAGAGACTAAAAGAAGAAATAAATTAAAACAAAGCAACTGATATGTTCTGAACGCGTCCAAAGAATGGACGATGAGAGAATACCGAAGCAAATATTGGAATGATCTCCAACAAGAAGAAGAAAAAACCGAGAAGAAGCTGGAGAAAAGGAATCGACAGGGAGATGAGAGCACAAGGAACAACAGTGGCAAGATAGAGAGAACTGAAGATCGGGGGTCAGACGTCGTAGAACGTTTTAAATATACGAGAGAGAGAGAGAGAGAGAGAGAGAGAAACAAAGAGATGAATACACACTGCATTAAAATCGAGTTTAATTACATTCTCTTTGTTTCAGAAATATGAGCGGAAAAAAATGACTAAATATAAATCAATGCAAGGGAGATGCAACGTTTTTGCGGTGTCGAAATATTGTGATTGATTAACTGCTCGGAGATTCACTCGCCGCATCGCAGACGTAGTGCACAGTTTATCAATTATTTTCCACGGCCGATAAATCGGAACTTTCAATAACGGATCTTGACAGGAAAGGAATAGTCGGTTTCAACGAGAATTTTTTTTTTTTTTTGTAATCGGCAATTTAATGCTTCTCGCGATCGATCACAACCGGACGGTTCTTCTCTATTAAACTTCGTTTGACATTCGCAGTCAATCAGCACATGTTCGCAATCGAGAAACTCGAGACTCATTCGCAAACAAATCTTTGCGGTTCTAATTGCATCTTCTTAGACATCAAAAAATTTACCGAGTATTAAAAATTCTTAATAATAACGGATGCAGGTTGGTAAAAACGTAAAAGATGACGGTAGGTACACCCAACGCGAGAGATCGCCCACATTTCCTTGTCCATTATTTAATACAGCAAATGCATCGATGATACTTCGGGGCGTTGTGATATGCCAGACGTGATGCGCGGACGTGGCATAATAAGCGCCGTCAGCGGGCGCGGTTCGTTAATGAGAATATTATAATTGCAAAAGTTCCATTTGCTGAATCAACGCTCGTGCTAAATTATTGATGATCGGGAACACTAGCCACATTCTATGGCGCGTGCTTGACAATGCCGAATCAGCAGTCCGCGGAATCACGAGAGATAGAGTTTCTTCTCGCAACAATTTCCCGTGAAATTCTGTAGTTAAAATGCTGAATTTTATTTGTAATTTTTCCTACGTCATATCTTTCCTTCGCAAATCGATAAAAAAAAAAATAAAAAAATAAAAAAGACACAAAACAGAATCAGAAACAGAAACAAATTCAATTTGATTACAAGAAAAGAGGTCGAAGAGCCGGACGTTGATCTTTTTTTCTCTACTTCTATATAATCTTTTCTATTCAAGACGCTAACAAGAGTTTCTCCTATATTGTCCAAAATAAAAAATAGTATTTTTTGCAATAGATTAAACGTTATTACGTATGTTTCAGCTCGTGAAAATTCGCAAATACGAGCCGTAAACAGGATGTTCGTGTTTTTCGATTAGATTAAACGTGTTTCTCTCACAATGTAACCAGACGTAATATTAATTTCCACCGAGCAAAATCCGAGTAATTTGGTCCCAAAATAAAATTCTCACAAAAGTGAAATCAATGTTAAATCAGAGATATATGTGAAATCAATATGAAATATAAAATATATAAGTTAATAAATCATCTTTCGTATTTATTAAATATACTCGCGCCAGCGACATCGTGTGCGATATATCGCTGCGTATAAATTCTAATTGTGAATATTCATAACAAAGTGAGAGTATTCGCAAACGAGCAGCTTGCGCAAAACTCTTCCACCTGCTTGAAATACTTTGGAATTATATCGGCAAGGGGAGGGCTGATTTCGGAGTGACGGTGTGTGTGTAGTACGTTGTAATTTAATTACTTATAGATTCCATCGACGTCGAGTGTTATTAACATTGTTACGCAAGCAATATGGTCGCATTAGAGATGATTCGTGATTCCGAGTGGCGAATTATTAAACCGGGGAGCACCCATTGTGCCTCGTTTTCGACCGTGATATATTTCTTCGGATACTGGAGTACGATAATGATATTTTCGCGGAGAACAAACAACCGTCCCGCGAACGCACAATAAATATCGAACAAAAGGGTAACCGCAAGTTTAATTGTTGATCATTCATCAGTCACTTTCGCTCGCTGATATTCAAGTTCACACTCGGGGCGTTTTAATATTCATGAACGCGCGCTCGGTTTACGATCGACGCGTACGTGAATGATTTTTCTTATTTGTTGCACATCGCGACAATTATCGAATCTTCAACTTTTATATACTCGAACGAGGTTGAGAGAAAAACACACAAAAAACAAAAACTCTCAAGCATTTTCGCCAGATTATTTGCGCAAACGCTTATCGCTCTGAAAATCCATCGGCTTTTGACATCGAGCACATTAAGTGGGCACGCCATTAGTCGCAGTTATTAGCTATCGGGGGAACGAGGCGCAGTCAAATTAGCCATAAATTACAGTCAACGCCGAGACGATTATTTACAGCCGACTCATGCATACGCATGGCGTACATTTCGTGCCCGCGATCTCCCCGGTATCGCGAATGGCACTCGTAATCATAAAATTCTAATCAGGCGATCATTGACGCGATACTTTCAGGCGCGGAATCATTGCGGCCGCAAAATATCCCGTCCGCCATAAAAACCGTCCATAATCGTTAAGTCAGAAACATAGCTCTCTCTCTCCCCGCAAAAGGCGCTCGAATTTTTCACGGGCGTAGCGTATATCGCCTCGTTGTTATCCTCGCGCACATATCCTTGCGCCGTAACGGCGCATTGATAAGCAATTATCAGGTAATTAGTCGTTGCGGCATAATCCGAAGTGCTCGTGAGTGCTGCGAGAAGCAATAAACCGTAAAACGCAAGAACGAAAATAAGAGAGCGTCGGTCGTTTAATCGGCAACTCCACGGCCAACAAAAA
>QVNV01018603.1:0-41540 GCA_014825455.1 Pseudomyrmex pallidus
ATATATATATATATATATATATATATATATATATATATAAATATATATAAGAAACCTTGCTCTCAAAGTCTGAATTGCTATATCTGTCTTTGTCTTTTTCATTTTTTTATCATTTTTATATTTTCAATTGTCATTTTAAAAACCTAACTTAAAACGACGAATTTAAAAGTGTTCGTTTTCTTCATTGTGAGAAATCGGGTGCACTCACCGATTTTTCCCGGAAACCGGCTGCACTCGTTCTTATTCCACGTAACGCCGGCGCAGAATTATATTCTGGGATACAGGTCGCACCAAAATCAATAGCGCGACACAAATTTTATCATATAAAATATAGATAAAATATAATCTTTTTATTAAATATCAATGATGACGATTTGTTTAAAAGAATTTTTTTATTTTGATGAGATGTGTTCAAATTGACGCAAAACTGCTTATGACAACATAGATGTGTTTGCAAAATATGTACACGGATTATGTAACAAGCTTTGGATCTTTTCAGGGAAAAGCAGAAGGCCAAAGGTCAGCTGTATGGATCAGGGCGCGACTGCAAGATCAGCTAAGTCAGCTGGGATACTTTCTGCAGAGGCATGCCGGAAAGGTGCTCTTCGTTTCCGTCCTCGCGCTAGGAACGTTCTGTGTCGCACTCAAGTCCGCGCAAGTCAATAGCAAGGTCGATCAGCTGTGGGTACAAGGTGAGCGATGCTTAAGTCTTTTCTTTTCAAATGTCGCTTTAAGCAACGATTGTCAGTCGTTATGTAAAATATTTTAAAAGAATTTTTGAAGTATGTAACGAGAGAAATGAATATGAGGAAGATCATTGAAAACATTTGATCAATTACTCCTAAGTAAGACCTGGCTCTCGTTGCTATTTCGTTTTAAGCGTGATAGAAATTTTCACCGTAATGTGAAATACAAAGAAATAAGAAGACGGAGAGAATAAATCGTTTGCGAGAGTAAAGAAATAAAGAAAGATACGCGGTGTGGCAAAAAGAAGGAAATGACTCGAGCGGGATCTCTTTTACCACATGTTACATTAGTTGCACGTTGGGTGGCCTCTCTACATTTACTCATGTGGTCCGAATTAATTCGAATATTTATTGCTAACTTATATGTCGACTCAAACGAGAGCAGGCGTGAGGAAAATCGAAAAAAATACAAATGAAACAAAGTGATGTTCTCGAGAAAAATAACATAAAAATTGAACGTTTCCGTTTTATCATCGCATATAATATTGCGCGCATAAAAGCTTCAGATATCGAAATGTCCTATGTGAATATTTGAATGAAATTTAAGTCGAATTTTTATGTGCAATTTACACGTTTAAGGGAAGATATAAAATATATTTATATTTGCACGGACGTCTAGCATATAGACTTGTTTTGACTCTAATATTTAATTTAAAATTTTCACAAGCAAATTAAATTGTTTCAAATATCGAAATGTCCTGTTTATTTCTTTGAAATGAATTTCTTGGTAACAAACTTTGCTGATGAGGAAGGCGAACCGACGCGACGAAGCGAACATTCTGTTCGGGGCTAGGAGAGAAATGCCCGTCGATGTCACGGGTAACTGTATAGAGATTCTTTCGACGCGCTCGACTTGGCACGAAGAAATGCCGAGTCGTGTCCTGCTTTTCGATCGGAAGGAAGATACCGCGGACCTCCTAGATCGAGTCGTCCGCGTGAGCGATCCGTCGAGCGGACGTTCTGTGACACTTGACCCCGTCGAACTTCACACCAAAGACAAGACTTTTTCTTTTACGGATGCATAAAATGTCAGAAACATCACATAAGATATAAAAACTGTTGTTGTTGCTGCAGTTTCAATCAAACACAGTTATATACCTACGTGAAATTTTCCAACAATTTTGTTTCTCGAAAGCAAACATTTGTTCGGTGCCAAAGAATGTATTCTTTTCATTTTTCACGAGTGTTGACGATCAGTATGTACTCGATTGGTTCTTGCAACTATATGAAAGTTGCAACCCGATTGCCATCAGCAGTCACGGCGATAAAACCCGCTATTGTAAAGGATTTATAAGAAACATTAAAAGAGGCGCGGAACGTTGAATTTGTGATCCTGAGGCTCATCTTTTGGTATTTTTTGTGCTATTGTACGATTGTGTGATTCCAACGTTTATGGTCTTAAAAGAATTTATGTGTTATTAATATTATATAAACTCATGTGTTGCTGTACACTTCTCTTGCGCAATATTTTCAAATTATATATGTTGTATTTGACAGTTTGGCGTGATATAGCGTCAAAATCTCAATTTACTCTTTTCTCAGTAGTTTGTTAAACACAATCATCATTTAATAAAATTTCTTTCTTCTTTTTTATCTTCTTATTTGATAATATTGCCTGGATATTTTTATTTTGTGAAATTTTCTTTGAAAGATTATTTTTATCTGGATGTGTGTGTGTGTACACACACGAGCTGTATATACTCATGTAATATTATATCTCATTCGTAAAATCAAAATATGAAAAAAACATTCCAAAATAATATGCAAATTTAATATTGAAAATGACAGAAAATTTTGAGAATTTTAATCATCCGCCGTTGAATCGCACGTTTATTTTCTTTACAGTGCGTGATAGTAATCTTGCCTCGTTTGTGTGTTCGAGACGGGGCGATCGTCGTCACCGGACGCGCGCTCATGCTTAATCAGCCCTTCTGAAAAGACTGCGCCCGCATACGCGCAAGTCACCTCACGGATATCCGGTGCCGACAGAGAAAGAGAGAGAGAGAGAGAGAAAGAAAGAGAAACGCATTTATACACGTGCACCTTGACGTCGCCATCTCATAGCACCGGGCTCTCTTCGCAAAGAAAGTGCTATATTTCTTTATCGTTCTTCGAAACTTTTCGCGCCGCGTGTCATATAATTCTTCTTTCAATTTTCCATGTCCACCAGTAGTACTTCAGTAAATAATTTGAACGACAGCCACAGGACTCTTGTGGGGTCGCAATATACACCGAGTAATAGTCAGGTCGGTTCAGTGTAGAAAATAGTTCTCGAAAAATTAAGTAATTCTTGATATTTGGAAAATATCAACGAACTTTTATTTGGCATCTCCAGAGGAGGCAGAGAAGTTTCTTCGAAGCATAATTGTCATATGTTAATTTTTTAAAAGTTTTTGTTTCTTTCGCGCACCATTGTCCGGTGATGATAAAATCTGGAAAGAAAATTCATAATTATAACGATATAACGAGATAGATACGATGAACGTAGAAATATTTCGGCATGCCAGTTACGGACGTAACCCGAAAAACGGCTGTGTGATGCCTGAGGGAGTTGAGCAACAATTGGCGCATGCAACTGTGTCTGGTACACAAGCGCGGAGTATCGGCTTTCAATCACCTGCATCTGTACCCGCATACGTATTGTCCGCTGACTTTCTTTCGTTCCGAATTCATTGCGCTAGTTTTGATGCGAGAAAAACGTAGCCGCAGCTTGCCGTTACCAATCTAAATGTAGCGCGAAAGATACAAGCTACTTTTTGTGAGTAATGTGTCAACAAAAATCTAACACATTCTGTTTTGTAAAACCATAATTATTATTTTACATCTTGTTAAGTAAAATATGAAATGTACATGTAAATGTCATCTATATTAATGTTTATTAGAAGATATTAAAAAAAACACTGAAAATAATTAAAAAAGCTAGTTTAACGATCTGTATTACACATACATAAATATCTCTCTGTCATAATGCTGCCGTTCATTACGTAATGAGTTTTTTTTTACGGTAAACATCTCTTTTTCTTATTTGTTTTCTTATAATAATTTATAGTTTTTCTTATGGCACTACGGAAAGTTGCAGCCTATAAATTACAATTTTTTTGCATAACACATCTATGTATTAGGACGTAATTTACATTTACTGCTACTAACTAGAGGATGCAGGATCAAAATGAGAGAGCTAGGACGCACTCGTTAGCCGATCCCGTCCGAGCGGTTTAACATATGTGACTAATCTCAGAACTGATGAAGAAATTACATGCGTGCAACTTTTGTCGCCATATTTAGCAAAAGTATTGCTAAACCGTTACGAAGTGTCGAATATAGTATACATATTATATCAAAAATTCTTATCTTTCTATAGCTATTTTAGAAAAACAATAGCAATAAATTTTGGATATAAAAACAGAAAAGAAATATTAAAAAAAGAAATGTTATGTGATTGGAAAGGAATACAATATGTTTTGTTTGTAGACAATTTTGCACAGAGAAATTGTGTTGCATATAAATGTAAAAAATTATAATTAACACACATGTTTTTTTTTCTATTTATAACTTATTATTACCTATTATTGTCTTGAGCAATTTTGCATTAGCAGTAAACACCATATTTATGCGTCACATCACAAGTTCAAGCCGCAATTGCAACCTCCGATGTAATCTGCCTGATACTCAATATCGCGAGAGAGCAAGTGACCGTTATCCACGTTCGCATACACAACAATTGCACAGCAAGTAAACATAAAATGAGATCCTCTGTTTATCCGCCCGTCCGTTCATCCGTCCATCCGTCCATCCGTCTGTCCGCCCGTCGGTACAACAACAACAGATTCCTGGTAGGTCTTTGGACGACGGTCTTCTAACTCGCTTTCGCCGTTCTCTTCTTGTTCCATCTCTCGTCTTCTCGTACTCTTTTTCTTCTTCCCGGCTGCTCTTCTCTTCCGATCCTCTCCTCCTCCCTCCTTCTTCTCTCTTCTTTCTCCCGTGACTCTTTTCGTGCGTTGTCCATCTTTCTCTCTCTTTCTTTTTCTCTCTCTCTCTCTCTCTCTCTCTCTCTCTCTCTCTCTCTCTCTCTTTCTTTCTCTATGGAGGCCTAATGAAGATGTAAGCACTCGGCCGACCCTCATGCACACTCGTGCTTTCGTTCTTCGTCTGTCCTTGTCGTACTAACGCGACAAGGCGGTTTCCTTAGTTCTCTACAGGTCGTTTCAAGTGTGTTAAGTTGATAAGACTACTTTTCTTACCAATTTCTTCAACGATTACATACGATGCTTTTGTGTCAAAAGCAGAGGAACTTTTTAATTTGATAAGCTTTCTCTGCCATCTTTTGTTTACTTTATTCAAAGTTCTTGTTTGCATTGAGCTATTTAAAACTCCTAAAAATAATCAGACAAATTAAATGACTCTGACGCGATAATGGATTTATCTCTCACTGAAAAATTTCCTCGATGGACATATACACGGATGAATGAATACTGTGTACGGCCTGACGCCTGATTGATGCACTAGACAGCAAAGACGGGAGGAAGGAAGAGATAGAAGGCCGCAGGACGGAAAAAGGACGCATCGGCGAGTGTGCGTCCGGAAAAGGATGAGCCAACATAGGAACTCGATATAGAAACTCTCTTGTGATCTCTTTTACTATTCCTGAAACCGAATATTTGCGAGAGCAACAAAGAGGCAGCGCAGCGCGTGCACATGAGTATAGTGAACAAAGTGAGCGAGCGGACAAACTACGAGCGGCGACGGCTGAAGAAAGGACTCGATCGGCAAAGGGGCAAACTCAGGGGGCTTACGACGCGAAGCTGCTCTCTCGCTCAGCTCGCTTCGACTTTCTTGAGAGAAGATCCGAGACTTGCGGCTCAGGCACGCAGGCCCACCGCTGGTTGGCTGGTTGAGTTGGCTTGGCGCACAGAGAGCCCACCGGGCCACCCACCGCGACCATTCACCGGAACCGAGTCCCATCCAATCCCAGTGGTTCTCATTCAGCCGTACGAAAAGACTTGCGGCTCTGATAGAGAGAAAAAGAGACAAACAGAGAGAGAGAGAGAGAACGCAAATGAAAACCATGGGTAATCAAAATAAAATATGTTTTTATATTAGTGGATTAAGAACGTATTAAGGACAATTTTTTGTGAAATAATCAGTGGAAGTTTCACATAAAAATAGCAATTTTCTATTACGAATCATAATTTTTTATGTTGCGTTTTACATTTTTATAAACACTTGGTTTGAATTCGACGTTTTTTTTCTTTCCGGTCATATTCGAGAGAACGTCGATTGGATTTCGTTGTAGGAAACGAACGAGGAATTGAACGCCGTTGCGAAGAACCGCCCATTAATCTCACGGAAAGGAAAGCGGCGCGAGCACACGCTCTTCTCTCGCACGCAGGAATTTCTAAATATTTCCTCGAAGTTTTGAACCGCCATGCAACCAGCCGGGGCGTGTCGTAGGAAACAAGGACCCTTAACGAGGTTGCGGCCACGTGGTTCTTACGTTTTCACACGCCATAAAGCTGTCTACGCACCAACTGCAGATGAATAGATTCGTCTTCGATGAGAACTGTTGATCTTGTATAAATAATTAAGATAATAACAGCGTGAAGGAGATTTTGGCATAGAATGACACTTCGTGTTGCAATACTTGCAGAAAAAAGCTTAAAAAAAAAACAACTTATATAAATGTTTAAACATATTACATAGAATGACTTTACAAAATACTAATTAGTTTTTGAACAAAGAACGAACCGAAAATAAGACCGGAAAATCTCTTAGTACAAGTGGAAGAGATCAGAATGTGTCTTCTTTTCCATTTTTTTTTTTTTTTTTTTTTTTTTAAGAGAACTTTTAGAGCTTTGATCGATCATAAACCAATCGATTTACGATCGGTCATACCGATTGTTTCTAGTGATCGAGTCGAAATCGTTATCTCGGTCTAATAAAGTTCTTTCCTCTCTGTAATTGGAAGACATGATCGTTAGGAGCTCCATGATATTAACGTCAATGACTAGTCTTGGAAAACTCTTTGGTTTAATTGCTTAGAGAACTTTCTTCTTAGACGAACGGAAACTATCGGAATTCCCATTGCGTTGTAAAGAACTCGAAACAAAGACGTTCCGGGGAAAATCAGACGTTGTCGCGTGAAAACATTAGTGCAATCTCTCTCTTCCTCTTCTGCGACAAGCTCGTTGTCCAGGATGCGAGAAGTTCGCGGAAACAATAGAAGAGGAATTGTGAATGAGATGCATCGACAGAGATGACGCAGCCATTCAAGGGTGCCCCGAAGCGTGCGAGCGAGACCAATGCGGAGGAATGAATGCGGCAGGCTTCGCAATCACAGTAGCCGGAAGGGTGCAGATAGATCGAGAGTACAGCTCGCCCCCGTGAACGAGACAGGGATGGAGAAATAATTACAGAGACGCCTCGTCGATAAATCAAACCCGGTGCCTTCTCTTTCTTCCTCTATAAGTGTACTCTAGCCCTTTGGCTGCTAGTCCCTTTCCCCTCTAAGCGTTCCTCTGTCGGCGATGCTGCCTTTTTCACTATCTCTCCTTCCTTTTCGTCTCTTTATCTCTCTTGTTTCTTACTTTTTCCTTCTCCTCTCCCCTCTTTTCTCTCTCTCTCTTTCTTTCCTTTACTTTCCACCGTTAAGCCACGTTTCTTGCTTCGTAGAGCAGAGTAGTGTCTTTATTACACTCGATGTTCGGTCGCATTCTACAGGCCAACTCACAAACACACGCACAAATTTTACAGTTACGTCACAACAGTTTTTTAGTATGCTAAAAACATTTAAAATATCTAACTGAGATATTATAGTGAATTTTTCTCAAAATCTCTCTCTCGAGAAGATAGTGAATTGAAGATTATCGCAGATTATATCGCATGCGACGTGATTAGAAATTGTGATACAAGTACGTCATTCACGGATCTATTTGTAGAATGTTCAGATCGTACATAATTGAAATCTGATAGTTCAAAGTGTAGATCTGTTTTTTTCCGGTGTTACTCTAATAGAAGACGGGAAAGATTATGCGATTTTTCTTTCGCTGGATGTAGAAATCGAAATGAAAGGAAATCGCAAAATTTTATAGTCTACCTATTATTTATTTTTGTTTTGTTTGAGAGAGAACTACAATCACCATAGATTTTAATTATGTAAAACAATAAATAAAATTTATATTACTTATATTAAAATTTTTTCTATTATAACTTATAACACACGTACAGTTTTATAGTTTAAAATATTTTTGGTGTAGCTAAAGATGGAATATTTTTTGCGAAACGAGACACATTTGTTTTTCACCGGTAACATATTTTAGGATCCGTCGATAGCTTTCGCAAAACCGTTTGAGAACCACTTTCGCGCGGCGAGCAATACGGGTGGTCCATAGCGACCGCGTCGTGGCGGAACGAGCAAATACGCCGTCGGCATTTTTGACGGTGAAATCTGACTAGGTGGGATACCAGAGAATATCCCGCGCATTCGCTCGCGCGCGCACAACAGCCATCATCCTCGTGTGTTTCTCTCGTCCATTACTACTGCTCATACGATATATACGCTCATTTGAAATCGCGGCGCGCAGCGTCGCTATCCGCCTCTGTGTAACGACGACGGCTTCTCGTCTCGTTTTTGCAAATAATTTAATTAAAAGCGAAGTAAATCCGCAATAGAACAGTTTCGTAAGCGTACACTTTCGAAAGAAAAGTAGTTCTACCGCGCGACGTTTTTTTCTTTTCTTTTTTTTTTTCTAATTACTTAAAAAATCTATTCCGTTGGATCATTTCAGATTTCTACGGCGAAGCGATGTGAGACGCTGTCACTTTGTTACAACTCGACGGAAGGCACTTCGATGTTTTTTTTAAACTGAAGATGCAGCGAATTTCTTGCGTTGTTTTTTTCTTTCTCGAAGCTTTTCCTAGACTCGAATATTACTTATTTTTGTTATTTGCATTGTTTATTTGGATAAAAGAAAATTTTGAAAAATATCGCATTTTGAAGAATATTACGTTGTTAAAAGTAGCAAGGATATTTATGAGATTCGAATCGCGAATCGTCTTTCGCGCTCGCTACATTTCGGAACCGCTATTTTCACATCCGTTTCTGGGAATGTCTTACTGGTAGACTGCCAGGAATTTTTGTCGGTATCAGGACGCGCAGAAATGTATGTGTTACAACACTGTCTCGGCCAATGTTTCTCTTCGGAGAACTCTGGTCGCAAATATCG
This sequence comes from Pseudomyrmex pallidus, assembly GCA_014825455.1. NCBI lineage: Eukaryota > Metazoa > Arthropoda > Insecta > Hymenoptera > Formicidae > Pseudomyrmex > Pseudomyrmex pallidus. The sequence continues at coordinate 8,969 of QVNV01018603.1, forward strand.
TCCGTTGAATGGATTGTAAAATCGTCCAACTGAAGGGAGTGAAAGCAAACTTCGCGACAAAACAAAATAATGAAAAACATATTGAAATATAAATCCAAGATTTACTTGATGCTACTTGTTGCAGCTCTTTTAAAAATAATATTTATATACACAGTATATTTTACAAAAATTGAATCAAAGCATTCTTTTCGCATAATCGCATGATTTAGTTTTCTTCTTAATCTCCCAACATTTGCAGCTGATCTAATCGATATAAGTTTCTACTTGCAGAAGGTGGAAGGTTACAAAAAGAACTGACTTACGCTTCGGAAACGCTCGGTGAGGCTACTGCATCGACACATCAGCTTGTTATTCAGACGCCAAGGCATTCTGGAGCGAATATCCTACATCCTGCCGCGCTCAGAAAACATTTGGAAGTTTTGAAAGCTGCGACGGAGATCACAGTGCACCTGTTCGACATGTAAGTTATCTCAGCTCGCTTGTGCTTTCTTATTTGTATACAAAAAGAAATGCTCAGTGTACTGTTTAATTCTAAAAAAGCTGCATTAATTACGGAGAACGACTAACTGTCGTAATGACGGTATAATTAATCTCTGCGATGGGAAAAATTATAGTAGTATTTATGCAAGGCGGTACGTTATTTACTACGTTGATTAGGAAAAAAACGGCATTCACAGAGAGGGAGAGAGAGAGAGAAATATAAAAAAAACATATATGTTTAATACAAAAATCTGTTTAATTTGTTGTCGATTGTTGAAAAATCGAGATCGCGGATTTAGTGAAAGATCTGTTTTGTTTTTTAGTATATCTGTGCTAAAATTGCATGCTATTTAATTTACTTGTTTACTGACTTTTGAAATATTTTCAAACAAGATGTAAATACATTTTTTACGCGTAGTCTCTCTTACGCTTAATCATTGCGACATATCGACTTTCTGTTTCTTGACTTTAAACGTATAGGCAATGTGAAATTTTGGTATTCATGTATACATGTCATTTCCAGCACGTGGAGTCTGAAGGACTTGTGTTACGCGCCGAGCATTCCTAACTTCGACATGCACTACATCGATCAGGTAATTCAAACGAACATGTACGCACACATCTGCGACGGGCGAGCGAGCGCGCACGTGGTATGAATGGCGCACGCAAAAGTGTATTTTACATATCTCGATGTCATTAGGTTCCTCGTAGAAAAGGCATCAATGCGCGCGCACATGATTCTCAACAAATACCGCATAATCATTTATTAATAACGAAACACGCTCGATACGTGAAATTTTCACGGAAGAGATTATTTTTGGAGTCCGCCGTGCGCGAGAGTCATCTCATCCGTCGAAAAGACCCGTCTGCACGCCTCTTAAATTCCACATGCGCGACTAACGAGCGTGCGCGTTAGAGAATTGCGGTCGCACTTTGAGAAGAAAAATACGAGTCTCGAGGTGTCTTCATCACGAGCACCAATCTCGCTTCCGGGACATTTATAAACGTGTTTCACGCGAGAGATCTTCCTTCATTCGTGATCGCCGTAACTTCTTCACACAACCAGAAATTTGATCTTTTTCTTTTTTTTTTCTTTATAAGAAGTTGCTTGCGAAAACATTTTATGTGTAGTTATAGAAAAAAAATATATTATTTAATTTTGTGTAAAAGAGATGAGATAACGAAATCGATTCGGAAAACTTAAAAAAAAATAAATAAAACAAAGTAAAATGTTTAAGACAATAGTAAACAAAATCTCATTCTACTGATATATTTTATTTTGGCGTACTAATTGTCACACCTTTCCGAGTATCAGATTATTTTGAAGTCCATTCTTATGTTTAAAGAAATTCAATTAGAGCGATCTGCGTATCACGATCGTTCGTACCTTGCGAACCTTTATATTCGATGTGGCAGGATAAGATCTTTTTATATTACACATAGTTTTAGTTTTCAATGCTGTTTCTATGCTTCCTCCGATGTTTCTTGAAAAACATTGTATAGAAGTGTTTACGTGATAACGAAATTTCGAACTGAAATCTTTTGGAGATACGTACACACGCTTAGGTACATATATGCAACACACACAGACGCGGACGTGCGTGCGCCATGTCGATTGCATTTCTTTGAGAGCGAGATTACGAAAGACGAAAAAGCAAGTAATAACATTAGCGTCTCCAAGCGTGTCAAGTGTAGGTCAAGTAATCATAATGATAAAATACTCAATTAAACATGAGATTAAATATCTATTAACGATTTACTTTTTTCTTGAGACAAGAAATGTAAAGAGAATTTTCCTTTCGTTTGCAGATCTTTGACAGTATTATACCTTGCGCCATAATCACACCCCTCGACTGTTTTTGGGAAGGTAGCAAACTTTTAGGTCCGGAATATCCCGTTCACATACCGTGAGTAATTTTAATCAACTTTTTCGTAGAAAATTGTTGATATTACTTATATATGATATACTTCATTTATAATCTATAGTCTTTTCATACGATGTATATCTTAATTGCCATTGAGTTACCTCTTTTGGAACGTGCTGTGTGGCTCTTTTTCTAGAGAGATACACCCAACTGTGTGTTTGATAAGATTTTAATTACATTGAAAAACTTATTTAATGTCTATACTTTTCTCGAACTCTTATACAATATCATTTATTTTTATTAACATTAATTATTTCATATGGATAATTTATACAATATTACAATAGACCGAGATTTTCGCTGAACACGTATGTGCGTTTAGTGATACCAAAAGAGTTAATAATAAAACGCTTCTAAGTTATATGTTTATTGCAATTTAATGTTGCAATTGTATTAAATGCACATCTCAATTACACACGTGGCTAACGCCGAACGACGTCATTTAGATTTCTTTTTCGGTTAAGCAGCGGAACGAACAGCAAACCTGTTCGTTGGACAAACCTTAATCCATCTAGAATGGTGGACGAGATGAAGAAGTTGCAGTTCACGTTTCCCTTTAAAACACTCGAAGATTACATGAAACGAGCCGGAATAACGAACGGCTATCAGAGCAAGCCCTGTCTGAATCCAGCGGATCCGGAATGTCCGGAGACCGCGCCTAACAAAAAATCCCAACAGGTAAGATTCACCAACATGTATTCATGTTTAATGTTAGAATTATTGATGATCGATTGAAAGTTGTTTTTAAAGTACAAAATGCAACATCAAACAGACGAATATCGCTTTGAATAATAATAACAACAACCAACAATAATAATAATAAGAATAAAGCAGAACTCTCTATAACAAAATAATATGAAGACCGTCACGGTGACATTTGTCTATACGATTTATGCCAAGAATATTAAGTTATCGTTTAAAATTCTCTTAGCGAACACGACAGTTGATTGTGCGCACGTACGTACATCGGTAGGCGCTTTGATGTCCAAGTCAGCGATCTACGATATGACGTCGGCGATAAATATTTAACTGTGCGTCTTCGTGTGATGAAAATCGTTAAATTTTCTTCGCGATATTATTTACGATACACACACTTGCTTATAAAAAGATTCTCAGTTAAATAATTTTTAATTTTAATTCTTACACATCACAAATATATTTTCGTTTTTTAATATAAAAATTGGCGATGTTTGAATGAATGAATGAATTATATCATATGACAAAAATATCATGGTTATCATCGACGCTGATGACGATAATCATTTTTAGTTCGTTTGCGATAGAATACTAGAAGATCGAAACGATGCCAGTCGCGCGGCTGGGATTCAGTTTGAATGAAAGAACGATTTCTGTGCGAAACGGTCGATGAGTATGCGAGTCGCGTGGGCTGCGGCGCGGCCCATTAAAATAATAAAATCAAGTGACGTGCGTCATTATTGCGCTACGCCGGTGGCCGACGGCATACTCGGGGTCTGGGCAAGCTGTTACGGTCCCACACACGCGCATCGCATTACGCGACCGTCATTTCGGTGTCATTAACATACGCACGGCCGGCGTGCTCTGACACGTGCACAACGTAAATCACATATTGCTAATAATATATATATGCGCGCGTCGTATATATGTGTATATTAACATCGGTGAACTCTAGAATCTCTTTCCTTTATTTCCTTTATTTTCTTTTTCTGGACTTTTGTTTTCTTCTTGCCATCTTCTTTTCTCTTTCTTACGCATATATCTATTTCTATTTTCATAACGGATATGCGCGGGGCTCTCGTACTTAAAGTAATTGCACTTAATGGCCACGGTGCAGCCGCACAACATGTATGCGCTTCGGAATATTTCGAATGTAGCTTCAGGCGGGGCACGTTGATCGGGTGTTTAAGTCAAGAACCGGCATCGCGTATTCCGCGTATACGGGGTGTTCCGAAGAAGCTGCGCGTAACTGTTTCTTATACAAAAATGTTCTTCAAACTTATTGATTTGCAGTCTATATTGTAATATTTCCTTAACAATTTAAGGCATTAAAAGAAATTTTCTCATTTACAAATAAAAAATATTAACGTATTAAAAATATTAACATGCACAAAGTCTAGAACTCATTAAAAAGTAGTTCTTTTTTAAATTTATCAAAAATACGGTAAAAAATATGTTAAAATGTGAATATATATATATATATATATATATATATATATATATATATATATATATATATATATATATAAAGCACGGATATAACGCAGTGATTCGACTGCATTCTACACATTTCTTTGTGAATTGCGTAATCAAGTGTGAGGTGATTTAAATCATATGTGCAACTGACACGTATTTAATCATTTTATTTGATATGCTACTGCTAAGTATTACGATTGTTTAAATAACACTTTTGACGCAGCGGCAAATTGATTACGAGCCTTTAATTTGATTGAGATAATTGCTTGAGATTGTATTCTAGCTTTAGTTCATCAATATGTGTATGTATGTACACATACATACACACACTTACATCATAAAGAAAAGAACCTTTTGTTTAAGATATGTCTAGCTACAAACTTATTTTGTTGTTGAGCTTCTAGTCCTTGTGGAAAACGTCATCTGTATTCTCGTGTATTAAAGAACAAGCTTTAAGACAGTTAGATCCAAAGTCACAATTAGTGTGCCATTTTACAAAATCTTATTAAAATATCTTGTTATGAAGTTTGTGGCACTTTCGATTATTCCATTAGAAAGAACGTCGTTTAAATCTCTTTATAATAATTCTTTGTTAGAGAAATTTCTAGCGATACTTGTCACGACTCTGCTCTCAGTTATGCTTGAAAAGTTCAGATAAATGAAAAACTATTGTAGCTCTGAATAACGAATAAAAGAAGAAAAGCGTTTTTGTTTAATTCTTTACACTTAAAATTATTATTACTTGAAATTACAGTTTGTGTGTGTATATAAATTATTATTGGTTTTGTACTACTTGTAGAGTTTGAATAATTTTTGCTGTTGACTTAATTACATAACGAACATGAAGAAATCTTCATTTAAATAGCGTTTGTTTAAATTTTACACACACACACAATGTACATATGTATACATATAATGTATGTTTTTTTAACTAACTTAATGATTGAAAAAGAAACGTTTTTTAAACAGGTACCTGATGTAGGAGTCGAATTGACAGGTGGCTGCTACGGATTCGCGGCCAAATATATGCATTGGCCGGAAGAGTTAGTGGTTGGCGGTGCCAAGCATAATAAAACAGGTCACTTGACTCGCGCAGCTGCGTTACAAACTGTGGTGCAACTGATGGGAGAAAGGGAGCTGTACGATTTCCTAGCAAGTACCTATAAAGTGCATCACATCGACTGGTCACAAGAGAAAGCAGCTCAGGTGCTAGAGACATGGCAAAGAGCGTTCAGTAACAAGGTGAAGACGTTAATGGAAGTCAATGGATCGGCACCATATAATCTATACGCTTTCAGCACAACTACAATGAATGACATCCTCGGAAAGTACAGTGAAGTTTCCATTATGAAAATCGTTATTGGAGGAGTTGTTATGGTTAGAAAATACTTCGTGTAATAATTAACATTTATGTATGCTTGTTTTAATTGAAGATAATAGATATTATTTTTTATAAAAGTACATAATGATACTAAATGCAATTTCAATCACTTATTTAATTAGTATTATCTTTTCAGGTACTTTATGCTGGAATAGCTCTCTTTCGGTGGAAGGATCCGGTTCGTTCGCAGTCCGGAGTGGGAATATTTGGTGTAATGTTGATTTGCGCTGCAGTAGCTGCCGGACTTGGTTTCTGCGCTCTTTTAGGAATCCCGTTTAATGCTACCACGACACAGATAGTGCCTTTTCTCGCGCTTGGTCTTGGCGTACACGATATGTTTTTATTGACGCACACATATGCTGAGTTGTCGGTGAACGAAGTGCCTAGTTGCGAGCAAACGGGCGTTGTTCTCAAACGAACCGGTCTGTCAGTGTTGCTGACAGGTCTCAGCAATGTTTTCGCCTTTTTCGCGGCTGCAATAATCCCAATTCCGGCCCTCAGAACATTTTGTCTGCAGGCTGGTATTCTATTGCTGTTCAATCTGGCCGCTATGTTGTTGGTATTTCCTGCAATGGTCAGCCTAGATTTGCGCCGGCGGCGATCCGGCAGAAAAGATATTCTTTGCTGCTGCTTACCGGCAGCGTCCAATGTCAACAAGAATAGATATTCCGTTAAAAACAACGGCACGATCAAACAGATGGTCACCAGAGCTATACCACCCGAGAGACGAGAAACCTGCACGCAGATTCTAACATCGCAAAACGCTCAGAACGAATCTTGGGTATGAAATATATATATATATATATATATATATATATATATATATATATATATATATATATATATATGATATTAGAAGTTAAATTCTCGTATCTACAAATATACTTTTGTTGCTGCAGATAGGTGGAAATATTATCGATGCGGAATTAGAGAAGCAGTGCACCGAAGAGGACACTCTGACCGGCTGTTCGCAGGACGACTGTCTGAGCTTCTCTCTAACACAGCTCGCGGTTCGGTATTATGCGCCTTTCATTAGTAGACCGGCTACTAAGGTCTTTGCCATGATAACTCTGGTGGGTGTACTAGCTGGCAGTCTGTGGCAAACGATACGCGTACGCGACGGTCTCGATCTGACCGATCTAGTGCCGCAGAACTCTAACGAACATGCGTTCTTGGCCGCTCAGGCGAAACATTTTGGATTCTACAATATGTACGCCGTCACTGGCCGAGATTTTGAATATCCGAATAACCAACGGCTATTGTACGAGTATCACGATGCCTTCATGCGAATCAAGAACGTAATCAAGAACGATAACGGCGGTCTGCCCGAATTCTGGCTTGGTCTGTTCCGCGACTGGCTAAAAGGCTTGCAAACAGCGTTTGACAAGGATTACAAGAACGGTTGCATCACGCAAGAGAGATGGTATAAAAATGCAACTGACGAAGCAATTTTGGCATATAAGCTGCTCGTGCAAACTGGCCACGTGGATAATCCGATTGACAAGACGCTAATCACCCAGGTCCGATTGGTCGATTCCGAAGGGATCATCAATCCGCGGGCATTCTACAATTATCTAAGCGCCTGGGCATCTAACGACGCGCTTGCTTATGGCGCTTCGCAGGCGAATCTGAGACCCGAGCCACGTCAATGGATTTACACTAATGATCACGAGCTTAAAATACCGAAAAGTATGCCGCTTACTTACGCACAGATGCCATTCTATTTACACAAATTGACTGACACGCAAGAGATCACGGAGTTGATTGGTAGTGTTAGAAAGTTGTGCAAGAGATTTGAGGAACGCGGTCTGCCGAATTTCCCATCCGGAATACCATTTCTCTTCTGGGAACAGTACATGGATCTGAGAGTCTGTTTGGGCATGGCTCTGCTGGCCGCATTGAGTGCAAGTGTTGTCGTAGTCGGAGTGTTACTGCTAAATCTGTGGGCTGCTCTGCTGGTTGGTTGTTCTCTTGCTACCGTTGTTCTACAACTGCTAGGTATTATGGGCCTAAGCGATATCAAACTAAGCGCAGTGCCTGCAGTACTTCTAGTGATCAGCGTGGGCATTGCTGTTCATTTTACGGTTCATATTTGTCTAGTAAGTACTTAAAAAAACTTATTAGATATTTTTAACTTAATTTTATTCATTTATCTGACTTTTTTTATTATAACTTGTCTTCAACATGACTCTGTATTCCCGCTAAACTGTCACGTAAATTCTTTTCAGAGTTTTATTACCAGTGTGGGCAGCAGAGATCGCAGAATGCGCTTAGCTTTGGAACATATGTACGCTCCGGTTATCCATGGTGCACTCACCACACTGCTCGCAGTAGTGATGCTTGCCTTCTCGGATTTCGACTTCATAGTCAAATATTTTTTCCTCGTGCTACTTTGTGTTATCGGCATTGGCCTTGTGAACGGTATCTTTTTCTTCCCTATTTTGCTGTCTCTAATCGGTCCGTCGGCGGAAGTGATCCCGAATGATCATCCGAACCGCATTTCCACACCGACGCCACCAGCATCACCTATCGTGAGAAGATCTAAGCCGTCTACGTTGCCGAGAAGATCCCACAAAATCGACAATACTCGGTTGCACGCCGAGCCATCGCTCACAACCATCACCGAGGAGCCCAACTCGTGGCATAGCACACAGGAGTCCTGTATTATCGTTCAACCGGAACTCAAGGTGGAGACTACATCTACATGCGGCAATCAGGTGCGTTTCGAGATTGTTGTGATGAGAAATACGCGGTTGATCGCGATCGTCAATGCAGCATGAAAGCGTATTTTGTTGAATAAATTGCATTTTTTCTTGTGTCTTTTCGAGCATGACTAACGAGCGTGTTCCATTTTTATTTTAACTAACAGAACTGTAGCGGATCGGACACGAGTGGGTCTAGTCAAACATCGCCGGTTCCGTCCACGTCTCACATCACTAAGGTCACCGCAACGGCGAACATAAAAGTCGAAGTTCACACACCACTAACCAGTAGTGAGTACTTATTGTGAAAGATTCCCGAAACGTTATTTTAAAATATTTTTAAAAAATTATATTATATTTTATATTCGCGAGACTTAAAACTAATAGTCGGAAAATGCTTTTTACTAACATGCATTTTGATCGGATTCAGCTAGAAATATTGATTTTTATCACTTAAATCACTTAAATGAGGTCTTTCTTTCTTTTTCCTGTTTTTTTTTTTTTTTTTTTTTTTTTTTTTTTTTTTTTTTTTTTTTTTTTTTTTAATATTTCTAAATTTTTAAGTTTTATTCTAAAAAAGTAGCAACGTTCTCTCATTGTTAAAATGTATAACGTATTATTCGCACTGGATATGTTAATTTTTTTCGTAAAAATGTGTATGTTATAATCATGATTTTATAAGTTCAAGTCATTATGAATATAACAATATATCCACGATGTAGGACTTTATAAGAGCGAATTTATTATTAATGTGAGCAAAACGGAAGTGTGAATGAGAGTTGAAAAGATAACGAAAGGAGTTAGTGAGATGCGAGGTGAAAGTGTATGAAGTCACAATTTTATATAATGTGTGATCAGATTTTTGATGAACTTATTATAGGTGGAGTGGATCGTAGTGAAAAATGCCGGCACACGGGCACAGGTAGTCGAAGGAGCTCGCGCTGCAGTGCGAACGTTAATACTGGGGAATCTTCCGGCTCCGGTTCTGAGCCGGATTCAGACTCTAACGCAAAGCACTAATAACAAATACCGAGAAGATCGGCAGCTACTGCTCAAGTACCACACAAAACGGGAAAACACAGAAGGCTGATTAGTATAGATTGATATATCTTCTATTTTTTCTTCTTACTGTTTCCTTCCTTGATTCCACCTGTTTTCTCTCTTTTCCTTTTTTACTGGTTTTTTTTTTCAAGCAAATAACGCAACATTGTCTTACTCCGATCTTAGAAAATGTTATATTATAACACATGCAACTGTGTCTTTAATATATATAGCACGGAGTCACAAAAATACTTTGAAAATTTCAACGCTTTCGAGCTAGTATTGTCCTAAATTTAAATATCATATGCCTAAAGAGAAAACAATAAATTTAAAAGGAACGTGTCACTATCAATGTTATAAATTTCAGAAATGAACTATGTTTGATTTACGATTTAGATTGCTCATATAAAAAAATTTTAAAAAATTTTAAAATTAAAAAAAAAACGATCGGATATGACATATTTTAACAATATATTAAACGTGTGATAATATTACCGTAGGACAATAATGCGTACAACCGTAACAAATTAAAGAAATTTTTAATAGACACACTTATTTAAGGAATTGTCTAAATAAATCTAAAGTTAAATAGATTTAGATCTAATAAATATATTTATTTATTAGATAAATTGTTTATTAGAGAGAGGTACCAGATACACATATCTGTAATGATGAATGGTTATATCTACAAAGTATATTCTTATAAACAAAAAGTATTTACTAAGTTGTGCATACCTGTTTTAGGTATTTAAATAAAAAGCTAAAGATTTTACTGCCACTAGACAACACGTGACATTAAATGTATAATTGCGAAATTTTTTTTAAGATACTGGTTTTTAGTGGAAACCAATGAAAACTCTTTAGATATTATTTATTTTTTACGCTATAATTATATATGTAAGATGCCGTATGTACGTGACTAAGAGCAATACTGTGAATCTCTGAGATCTATTTATTATTTATTTCAATAATATTTTCCTCGAGAGAAGTTTTTTCTTGTGTGAATGTATACGCGCAATATTTTGTACGATTTTGCGAATATATTAATTTAATTTGTAAACATAATTATTTATGTCGAGCTATATTCTTTAATGTATGCGACAAGAATGATACTTAATTTATCGTATCTATTTCTATTCTGATTCATACCTCTCATGTATATAAAGTTGTAAAATACAGTGTTGATGATGATTGATACCCATGTGCTACACACATAAAGATCATAAAATATACGATTGTGTACAATATAAGAAAGAGACTTATGTTTCTAATTTCAAATTAATTTTATGTCTCGTGTATACACATGTATGAGACATCAGAATTATTTTGTATATGAAACTTATAAAAACTGTGTCTTGCACAAGATGGGGTTTCATATTTTGTATAATATATTTTCTGTATGGAAGGGAAAAATAGTCAATATACCTCTAACATACGTATATAAATCGCACTACGACTATTTCATTGTAAGAGTCTATTTAGATTTGATACAAATGTGACGAATGTGTGTAAAAGTGATTATTCTTTGTACGTATGATTTATAATCTCATTTTTTGTATATATTATATATATATTATATATATATTATATATAAATATATAACATTTTAATAGAACTTAGTATCTTTGTTTGCATTATTAATTATTCCCTTGAATCTATTTTATAATTTTTCCCGCCAAGTAATGTGCTAAATGAAAGAACATCTTTATGTCAACAAATTAGCTAACACTTGATAATTGCGTATCAAGCTAATTTAAGATTTTTAGTTGCTTGTGTACATACATAGCACAGAATAGAACGGCACCTTGTAGACATATCACGGAATAGAACCATGTCCACTTGTGTTGTACACACCGACAAGTCGCTTGTGAACATGGTTACGTAGTTTCCGATGTGCACCACTTGTAGACACTGCGCTAATTTACGGCAAAACTATCACATGATCGAAACATAGCTGTATACAGTCGCTATCTAGTGGAAAATATAAGAAACGATTTCGTTACAGTGACTTCCGGTCCGACGAGTTTACGCAACATACAGACATTCGGTTATCGAGGAACGTTTCGATTGTAACAGCATAAAGATTTTGAACAAAAAAAGATGTTGCGCGGTATAGCGACACGCGTAGTCTTAACGGCACGAACGACAATAATGCCCCGAGGAAACGTCATCGTTGGAACGCAGAACATCCGAGCTTCTCATGGTGGGCCCAAGGAAACCGACGAGGAATTTGATGAACGATATGTGAAATTTTTCAGTCGCAATGATATTGATCACTGGGAGATTCGAAAAGCTATGAACGATCTGGCCGGTGAGTTTTACAAACATTAATTGATCCTATTTATTATTTACTTTGACATTTAAGTAGTGACATATATGGTGACACTTTGATACTTAATAATTTGCATCTGCCTTATATTAACAAAACAGTCGTGTATAATGTTTGACACTTAAAAAAAAAAAAAAAACAGTATGATGTAATACTTGAAAATATTTGAAAAGTATGTTATACTATTAAAAATTAATACAGATAATTTTAAAACACTACTGTGCTGACAATATACTAAAGTAAAATAGATATGTAAACGGTAATTGTCATTCCATCTCTTATTTAAATACAGATAGATTATGTAGTATATTTAACTTATACTGACTACATATATATATATATATATTTTTTTTTTTTTAGGTATGGATCTTGTGCCAGAACCAAAAATTGTCATTGCAGCATTGAAAGCTTGCAGAAGGTTAAATGACTTTGCTCTTGCTGTAAGATTTTTAGAAAGTATTAAAGAAAAATCTGGATCACATGTGAACAAAATTTATCCTTATATTCTTCAAGAAATCAGACCTACTTTAGATGAGTTGGGTATCAGTACACCTGAGGAATTGGGTTACGATAAGCCAGAATTAGCTTGTGAATCAGAATATCATATGTAATAGATTAAACTTTAATATAAACTCTAGTAGTTTATATTCTTAGCTGCTGTTCTTGATGCATGAAAAAAAAAAGAATAATTTATCAGTGAATATAAAATATAACTTATGTATTTGCATTACCAGCAGCATGTTAAATAAACAATCACAATTGTCATGTTTAATTTCTGTCATTTATGAAAAACTGAATGTTGTGCGAAAAGATGATTAACAAAAGGCTATTTACCAATCTCATTTATAATTTCTAAGCTCAAATTGTTTTGGATACAAGAAGATAAATGAATGATGATACAATTACATGTACAAGTTATGTGATATGGAAATGTTTTGTGAGATATACAGCATTTGATACAGCAGTCATGTATGTGTGTGTGTTTGTGTGTGTGTGTGTGTGTGTGTGCGTGCGTGCGTGCGTGGTGCGCGCGCGCATACACGTACGTTTATTATTTTCCAAAATCGTAATACACAGTTTTTGGTTTTTTGAATGACATTCATTCAACTTAATTTATGTTTCGTGTGCTTTGTTACAAATAACAGAGAGAAAATATACATTGTTATCTTACATAATTTTTGTGAGTACTGATATATTACATTAATTGTAGTTGAAATCGTAAAAAAACATAACAATATGTAGTAGTTTTTTTATGTGATAAATTTTTAACATCATATTTACTTCTATCACTATCTATATTGCCTATGCTTATAAAAATCTCTTTGGTATTCTTACACATGGTATTAAGGGCAGTTTGTTGTTTCAATGTTACGATTTACATCTCATACAATTTGCTACTCAAAACTGATGAATGAATATATCACACATTTTATATCATTCCATACATAATATACAGATTTATATTGTTGAAGAAAAACACTGAACAAACATATAACAAACTCAAGAGAACAACAAAATAACAAGACAAATATACAAATGTCTATCTTTCAAGATACCGTAACATTGAAACAAGATTGCGCACAAAAAATACACTTTTCGTTTCTTTAAATACATTTATATAAAAATGGATTCTTGGTTTAGATACCAACGACATAGTCTGACTATTTCAATGTAAAATAGAATCCGTTTACTTTTTTTGATTACCTTCAACAAGAATGAAGGGATGTGTAGCAATTCTAGTTTTTACAATTGCATATTTTTTCTTTAAAAAATTAATATGTTTATAGAATTATGATAAATTTTACGATCAATAACTATTAAAAATAAACAGAACATTTTATAGAAATATAATCTACTACCTTATCTTATCATGATTGATAAAAATCATACAACGCTTTTTATCGATGCGCTAATCTTTAATTAAAGCGTGTGTGTGTGTGTGTGTGTGTGTGTGTGTGTGTGTGTGTGTGTGTGTACATGTATATATGCCTGTGTGTGTACACATACACACACATACGCATATACATACGTACCAGAGAATGTCTAGTAATAATCATGTCATCTCTCGCAGATAGAGCAAGATGTATTGAGTCAAAAATTCCTTTACCATTTTGCGAATTTGGTAATAAGTACTTAATGAGTAGTTTATAAAGATCCGTGAATGTGTATGAATATGGGTCTGTCGTGAAGAGACAGCCCAGCATTTCGCGCGTTTACAGTTGCTAGACGTGTGGTGACTCAATGAAAAGAGTGCTCTATAGACAGCAATGGTTATAACTAATAATTTATTGATTTATTGATTAAAACGTAAATCATGAAAAATGTTTATTAATTTATCTATTTTGATTAAACTCCTCCCGCGATTGGATCACTACGCGAAACTCTGGGCTGTCTCTTCACAGCAGACGTACGGTCATTTTCACGACTCCTTATAAATTAATAATTTATTAATTATTGGGAAATTCACAAAATAATGAACTTTTAATAAAAAAATTTCTAATAAAGAACTTTTTGACTCAGTACAACACGCTCTACTTGAGAAATGATACGGTTATTATCGGACATAGACCTGTATATATAAATAGTGCAATGTAATTCTCACGTAAAATAAGACTATGGACACACGCCTTTTATTGGTGCGTATTGAAATTTCAAATCCATAACTTGTTTTATCGAAATTACTTACGTCTTATATCCTATTTGTACCCGTCAGAAATGCTTAATTTTTTTTTTCATTATCTCTATCATCTCGCTCTTATGTGTGTATATTATATATGTAAAGGGCTGGTGTTTCTCTCCACTGATTTCGACCATGTAAAACATTATCATTGGTTGTAATAGTACACAAAGTTTTTTGTACATGAAGCACTAAGAATATTTCAAAACTTTAAAATATAAAATAAATTACCCTAATCGTTATCTTTGCAATAAAAAGACTAGTAATCTTTTAATAACGTTTTTCAAAAAGCTAAACCTGTTCGACTATTGGAATTTCTTGATACTTAATAACAGTAAAATAAACACTGAACTTTAAATTTCAAGTTTGAAACATTGATATTTTGAATCCGTGTGTCTGATGTTCTTTTTCTTTAAGTAAGTTTTTATTGAACAATCAATTATTTTAGAAATAGAGAATTTTCGAGTGGTTATCTGTTTTTTGTTAAAAATATTAAGATTAATACATATAGTTTGTAATTTTTCTTACGCTAAAGAAAACGATAATTTATATTTACTGCTATTCGAGCTTTTTTTTTGTTTGTTTGTTTGTTTGTTTGTGTGCGTGTATGTGTGTGTGTAATATAAATTAATTATATATTAATTTATTGAAATCGGATATATATATATATATATAAACACTTTTCGTAGAATATGCTTCTTATAATATACATTATCTTTTTTGAATTAATAAAAAATAAATGTCTTTAGTATATTTCACATATCAATCGGACACACACACGCACACATACACTCTTTCTTTCTCTCTTTCTCTGTAGATAGACTAGATTAAAAATATTTTTTTAGTTGTTTTTGTCAATATCAATAAATACACATATCAATTTTCATTCTCTATATAAAAAGAACATAATCTTGTAACTCAATTTTTCTACAAATTCTTTTAAAAATTAATATTATGTTCAAGACATATTGTGAGTACTCTCAAATATCTCTGATACATCGTGAGGACAAGTACGACTAATCTTACCCCAATCGATCATTTCACATCTCACTTTCAGATAATATCGTCGTTTAACGACGCACAGTTAGTAAGACACACTACACGGTGCAGTGAGACGCAAAGAGAAAGAAAAACAACACCAATCATTACTAATTCTTACATGCTTTTGTCGTTTCTCCATATATCACCGTAATGCGCGATCGCACGGGATGGCACGGAGCGGATTACCTAAATTACACTTGACAGTTATTCTGGGCTAGGTACAGTTTGTTGTTGTTGTTGTTGTTGGCTATCCTCGTCTTTGACAACTTCGGCCTGCATAGCCTTCGTCAGGACATTAGCATCTTTCAACGATATTACTTGAAGAACTTGATGTTCTCCTGCATTTATCATAGTCATAGGATGGCCTTGTATAGCAACAGCTTCAATGGTTGTATCGCCGTTTCCTGGCTCGACTTTGGGTACTTGAACCATCGGCGTTACTACCTGCATCGTGCCGTCGCTCTGGATATTGGCCACCATAGTTTGATACATACTGCCAGACACTGGCACAGTGATCACTCCTGAGACTGAGACTGGATATCCTGAAACAAACACATAATAACCGTCCTACGTCCTGCCGTCAAACACACAACTTGACCTGGATATTATAAAAATATTTTTAAAAAATATAGAAAACGATAAACAAATATCTCAATTATACTCACAGTGCGACAATGTCAAAAAGCTTGCAAAGCTAAAATTTAACTAAAACATCTATGCATGATTGAATCTTGTCTTGTTCGCACTACGTATTTTTTCAATAAATTAAGTATAACGAACAAACTACTAATCACACATGTATGTAGTTAAAGATAATTTATCAAAGTAGTAATCTTTAACTGACATGATGCGTCCCTCGGATTGCTGAGTCTATTTATAAAAAAAAAGTATATTTAGGAGAAAATGTTTTTATAATTGTTATAAAACAGAAAGATAAATGTGTTTATCTTTCTGTTTTATAACAATTAGAAAGAATCAGAGTTCCAGGTAGAACAGATGGTCAAAAAAAAAAAAAAAAAAGAGAGACTGTTTCACATCAGTTAAAAGTTGTAATATGTATACATATTTCGTACATAGTAACAATTTGAAAATGCAAAAGTAATATTAGATTGTTAAGTACATTATGAAGAGAATCAAATATACTTGCGAATCGAATATAATTTAATAATTCTCTTGCACACTTTTTTAAATCTTATCGCAATACGAAGAAAAGCACGGTCTGTTTAAGAAAAATCCAAGGTGTTTATATAAATGACAGCGAGCGTTTAAGCTGTTTACAAAACTTTGAAAACTTTCGATCACACAACATTCCATGTATAAAATTTCCAAAAAGCATACACTTCAACATCGATGCGTTATTTGTCTAAAGCAGCTTAAACACAGACTGCTAAAATGTAATTTATATATAAAATAATAAAACATCAACCAAAAATACTCTATGTACAGCAAGTTTATTTCTTTTTTTTATTTAGAGACGATAAACCAATCATCAATAATAACGACAACTGGTTGCAGAACAATTTCTTTCGTGACCGTGACATTTTTGACGATTTATTGAATTGAAAATTTTAAGAATCCGGAGGCGATATGTTCTATTAACAATATCATCATTAGAACATCAAGGATCTTTCACACATTTGTTATAAAATTTACACGATTTTTGATTACATATTGAATATATATGTATTTTTTTTAGATAGGAATTTTACTAGATAAAGAAAAAAATGTTTAAGCATGTCAGACTTTTCATATTTTCCAAGTACCCGAGAAAGAAAGAAAGAAAGAAAGAAATATATATATATATATATATATATATATATATATAATATATATAATATATATATATAATCATTAAAAATAAGATAAATTCTTTTTACATGCACAATTTATAAATTACAGATAATATACGCATGTGTTAAAAATTCGTATCTTTCTATATTATAGTCTATTTTATGTCATTGTAAAGCTTTCTTGACATCTATAGACGATACATATTACAAAATTGAAAATGTATCTTTCGACTAATACTTATATACACTTCTATATCATATAAAAAGGCGCCATGGATTCTTAAAGATGAGGACTTCAAATAAAGCTGTGCAATAGCTCCATTTGTATATAAAAACTATTGTATATACAATAATACAAATACATAAACTAATTCAAATCTACCTCATATAATACGAAGTAATAATATAACACATACAGACATGATTCCTGATTGGAGCATAGAAAACAGCATGCAAATCGAGGATTAAGACCAGTATATATTTAATCTTTTTATTTTTTTTTTATAATTTGATACGATTACTTCATCTAACCATGCGTTGTTTTAATGTAAACACAAATAAGAATCATTATTATCCGTGATAAGTCAAGTCTACTGAAAAGTCAAATCTGTGAAAAAAGTTGATAAATTGACGGCAAATTCCGCACAATCTGTTAAATACAAAATTGGTGACATTTTGACAGCAGAAACCGAAGAAATCTGTCAAAGTCATAATGTTATTTTACAGCAATTCTTTATACAAGAATTGTGACAGATCTGCTCGAGATTTATAATATTAGTGAATCTGTTGACACATTGACTTTCTCTTACAGATAGTCCCTGATGTATTGCGAGATTCTGCTCGGCTACTCTGTTCGTAAATTATTAGCAATATGAGTAATGACATTATTATAATTAGTATAAATAATTAGATATAATATAATAAATATAACTGTTTTATAATATTGTTATGTAATTTATTGTTAATAATGCTGATTGAAACTTAAACCGAACGCAAATATTATTTGAATATGAAGAAAATTATATCGAATAGTGTGTATAGTGTTTCTCTCATGTATTTTTTCACTATTAATCTTCGAAAAAACTCAGTTCGGAATTTTACAGTCACATAATGCATAAATATTTCAAAATAAAGATGCGAATTATGCCAGTAACAGTTGATTTTGTAAGATTATATATATATATATATATATATATATATATGAGAAACAGTGTACAGCATTAGATACAGTCAAGTTTCACAGAAACAGAGGAGCAGAAAAAAATTTAGTTTGCAATAAATAAGAGAATATTATTAAAGTAGCTATTTTTGAAATCATTTTATTTCATTGTCTTTAAATCCTCATGTGATAAAAGATAAAATATGTCAAGTCTTATCACAAGTTTGAATTATTTGGCATCTTCAACTTGTTTATCAAGTTGCTCAACAAAACGCACTTACTATTAGTTTAGATTTACTGATCATAAACCAGAGAACATTCTCCCGACATTTTACATTGTTTAATTATACCGGTTTTAATCCTTGTTGCAACTTAACGAAAAAAAAAACAAAAATCTTCAGCTAATGAAAAAATCACTGCTCGAGTAGCTCCTGGCCGGCGACGGTGCACAGCCTATAGAAAACTGGTTTACCGTGTCCATCTTCTCCAGTGAGGATGATTTGGCCATCTTGACCTAATGTCGCTTCCGTAACAGTGTTCAGATCAACGGCCACACTACCGTCGGTGCTACCAGCTACTTCCGCTAGTGCTTGTACGTCTCCTTGACTCGTGTGAATCTGTCAATCATAAGTAGAATATGTACCTGCCTTTTATTTTAACTACGATTAATATCAAGAAGCACGGTAGTGCTTCGCGCCAAGTAAATACATTGTAAAAACAATTTCTTGAATTTTATCACTGTTTTCTCAAAATAAAAATTCACATAAAATTCGTAAGTTATGTGAACATATAAATGTTACAAAAGAAGACTTACTGTAGCTACTCCTTGAACCTGGGCTGTCGTACCATCCGGTAATGTAATTATTGGTGTACTAGGATCCACTTGTATAATAGAAACTGTACCATCAGGATTAGTTATTGTCTGCAATACAGTTGTTGGATATTGGGCCGTCATCTGTCAAATTGTAATTATGTCATATTAACTTTCTGCTATTACATCAGAGAGCCACATTCCAAAATTTTTAACTTCGAAATATTAATTGCACGGAAGCCAAAAAAGAATACTAAATAAAAACTATAAAAAACAAATTGGTTTCTATTATTTAATAGAAATCAATCAGTTTAAAAATTAATTATTGACATATGTAAATAGATTATTGTTAATTTTATTGAATTGAACAAAATTTTCGAATGCAGCTTTAACTTAAATCTAAGGTAAATTACTTAATAAAATATTTCAGCATATAGCATTATTTATTGAACATAACTTATGTTTGTTAAGTATAAAATCTAATGTGTAATAAATAAAATAACAGAAAAAAATATATCTCTTCAACTCAAATAAGGGAAACTAAACATGTCAATCATGCTTTTTCAAGCAGCATATTCTTTTAACTCTTATCCTTTAGTATAAGATTTTGAAGACCAAATAACAAAAAATTATTTTTTAAAAAAAAGCTCAAAATAAAATATACAATCGTGCGAGTCAATTTAATTTGCTCATGCACTTATATGTATTCAACTCTATTTTAAACTCTAATTTTATTTTATGTACTCCATCCACTCCCACCTGAGTGGCAGTGGCAAGAGCTGAGGGAGATGTGGCAATGATTTGTGCCGGTGAAGAGTTTCCCTTAGATGATTCCGTGCTGTTGAGACGAACAACTCCCACCGTCTGTTGCGACTGTCCTCCATTTTGTCCTTGATTTGACGAGTGTGATGAATGCGAAGGGTGAGACGACGAATGAGCCGTTGCTTGTATCAGAACATTAGACTTGTCATCTTCTTCGTTAAACGCTGGCAAAAGATCTTCTCTTCCGTGAAATTTATAACAATTTATTACAATTTGCCGCAATGCGTGAGTCCATGAGATCTGAAATTAAATGCATTATTTTTATTTTGTGTGTGTGTGTATAATAGAAAATAAGTTACAATATAATAGAAAAGAATAATATTGTTTTACATACCTTTTGCTTTTCATCATCTGATCGCGCATCCATTCGGACATTAGCCCAAGGCAACTCTTTGGGCCACCAAGGAGGCCGTGTGCTATCTCTTCCCCAACCAGGCTTGCCACGGCCCGTAGAATACTTAAGCATTAATGGGATAAACGCCCTAAGTTGTGCCTGTGTCATTTTCTCTACTGGAGTCGGTATACCGTCAATTATCAACGGCGGTAATTCATATAGAGATGGATCATCCTGCGTAGGTGGCGGTGCTTGTTGGGCAAGTGCAGTTTCGAGTTCTTCCATAATAACGTTCCTTAGATTTTTAACTACATCCTCTAATGGTTTTGCCCCGAACACTTTGTAACTACTATTTGGCTTGCCTGGTGTAGCTACTAACACAACTGCTTGTTGTCCGACCCGTGTTGCGTATTCATCAATGGTTTGCTACAAAATAGATTAATACATACATGTATAAATTACATATAAATATACACAAATATTGTTCTAAACTACTAGGATAAGTACATTTTGTCACAGTAGTATGACTATTTACTTACTCTAAGTTTTCTTAGAAGTCTATTCTGCTGTCTTTTTCTGACGCTAGGATTAGTCTCAAAACTGTGAGGTCGTTTCCGCTTCTTAGCTGACACAATAGCTGCTGCGGCAGCTACACCAACAGGTCCTAAATTGTTTTTTATACAGAAAAATAATTAAATGCTACAAGTTTAGTCTTTTGAAATGATGAATATGAATTAAAACAACAAAAACCAAAAAAAGCAAGCAAAACATATTTGATAATATAAAAACTACCAATATAAAATGTTTGTTTATAAAATAAACTTTAATTTTGACAAATTATACTGATACATAAGAATAATTTAGTCAGTGTATAATATACAATATATTTATATATTGACTAAATTATTTTGATTATGTCAGAAGCATAAATGTATTTAAAGCAAGAATATATAAGCAATAAAACATAAAAAAAAAATAAAATATTCTTTTGTGAAAAAAAAAAGACATTTAAAATAAGAAAAAATAAAAAAGAAAAGCAACCAAAAAAACAATGAAAAATCACCATTACTCTTTTTAGATTGCCAACCTGCAGCAGCGAGTTGGGCTGTTACGTCATCATCCATAGCAGCCGTAAGAAGATCTCCTTCTTCATAAGTCTCTGATTCACTACTGGGATCATCATCGTCATCATCTGAGATTCTGTCCATAGTACTGGTCTCTGCGCTAGGCAGAGACATCTTTTTGTCTTCGTCCTCCGTCTTGATATTTTGTATATTGCAAATATAGGATATAAATCACTCCTTAGATCCTTAGATAGGTATGTCAAAAGAGACAGTATCTTGTGGCAGTATCAATTTCTTCTACATCACCTTATCCTAATATAATAAAATATCATTTTTCAGTAAACTGCAAAATGATTCATATTGTCAGACATAAAAATATATATGCATGTGTGTGCACGCGCACACACACACAAATTTTTAATATAACACACATATCATTTTTAATTCAGAAGACTATGCAGAGATATAAATAATCATTATCTTCTCTTTGGTTTTATATTTATAATAATTGTTATCTCAGTTCATATTCTACAAAAGAACAAATATTAAAAGCTAAATAGACTTACATAAATATTGTATAATATTCTTCCATTAATTATTTATAATTAAAAATGTTTTATATGCATCTCTTTAAATGCATCATATTAAATTGTACAAATACAAATAAATGGAAACAAAATATGACTTAAATGGGAAATCATGAATAATTCTGTTTATTGTACATATAAATGTTTGTATGTATTCTCTATTAAAAGAAAAGAAATAACTGAAATCTCAAAGAAGATAAAAAGGCAGGTGTTTTAATTTTGGAATTAAAAACAAAAGCAAATTTGTGTATGTACATTTTTTTCACGTCATTCAACTGACGATTGAATAGTTTACGTCTGCAAGTGAGAAGATATCTCTTGCAGGGAAACTTTCTGCAATACATCCTCTTGGTAGAAGTCGGCCTCGCATTACTCACGCGACCGTGTGGCGACCGAGAACACGCGCATTCTCACACCGCACGTATATATCACCACAAACTAATCAAAACGGGAGCAACGAGATCGTTGTCACCGTTGTCGTTGTCGTTGTCGTTGTCGTCGTCGTCGTCGTCATCGACGATGACGACGACAACGACGGCCACCGCGTCTTTCATCGACTTGGTGACATTCCGCGTGTTGAGTTGACAAACGGATAGACGACAACAAGACAACGCGTGATAAAGAACGCGCGCGTAAGGGGCGGAGAGAACGGAATGGAACGGTGAGGCAGACGGAGAGGGAGACGGGGGATATGCGCGTTTATTCGGGACGATACTTTGGGGGGGCAATGAAAATGCGCAGGGCACACGCAAAAGAGACCACCTCCGGGTAGCCGCGGAGCTGCTCATGACGACTGCTCGGTAACGCGAAGCCGTCGGAGCAGGCCCAGTGAAAATCGCGAGTTGCGTACGCACCTTGGTGTGTCCCGTGGAGTGGATCAGAGAGGGCTCAGGGCTCTTCGCGTACGCGGGGAGGCAGCCGCCTCGGCTACGCTCTCACACCACGCCCCGTACTCGCGGCCGCGCTCGCGCTTACCATCACCGGACCGGTCTAGCGTGAGCGATCGCGGCACTCTTGTCGGCGCGTTTATCTCAGGATGTGTGACGCGCGACAACGGTAGCCGCCATGGCCGGTATTCGGCGGCAGGCGTATCGATCGGCACCGAGCAAGCCTCCATCACCACCACAACAAACGCGACCACGGCCGGCCATCTTGGGCGAGCCTGCGCGATGCACGCCCGCCCGAGCAGACGATGCGAAATTGCTGCGATTTCGCGAACGTGCCGGACACCGCGCACGACCGACTCCGATCGGTGATTGCTTATGCGCCAAGTTCGCACTGCTATTGTGTTATTACTTACCTTTTTCCCGTAGAAATCTGCGAACGATAACAGCGATGCGAGAGAACGCCAACGCCATATACACATACACAAGTCTAGAGTAGCGCGATTGGCGGGAATCGTTGGGGCACGCGTTATGGCGGACAGCGTAGGGCTGCCGCCATTGGTCAGCAAGACACGTGACTATCGTTCGCGGCTCGACTGATATAAATGTCGGGGACAGACATAACCTGTAATGCTTCTTCTTAAAAAGTAAGAACTTGATAAAGAAATCTCAATGCTGTTCAGGTAGAAGATTATTCAACCGAAAGAGAAAAAACCAGAAAAAAAACAACTTGGAAAAATTGCAGCAGTTTCTTCGTTGTTTCTGGCGTTTTGGTGAGGATTTCATCCGTTTATGTCGAATGTCTATGATCATGACTTACCACATTCCATACTCAAAAGTGCGTCATTCACAAAAATGTGTCAGTATTGCGTATTTATGTTTAACACAAATTGTTTTAGTTTTACATTGCGTGTCACTGTTTTCACATTTTTTGTCGCATTCTTAATATCAAGTAATTAAAAGATTATTATCTAGTAATGTAAGAATTCAAAACTTTAAATTTTATTTGAAAAATCTTACTAAGAAAATCAATTTCATTTGTTTCTGTCTTACATACATTAGAGAATTATGTTGATTTGTACTTTTTATAAGAGATAAATGGGATTTATAAAAAACAGGACATATACACAAGATATATTCAGCATAGTTTATTTTAATTACATTATAGACTTAACAAAGTTTATATTTATTTATATATTTATACTCTAAGATGTGTACACAAGAAAAAATTAGTGCAAAGATAAAAAATCCATCACAGGCATATATTATACTATTGAAGTACTTTATAATTGGTTTACTATTACTTTATACTTGAGATTTTTCAGTTATACTAAACAAATATTAGAATATATTATCTATTCTTCTCTTGTTTATGGAGATCTAAAAACATGACACACTGGTTTATTTCATAATACAAAAATATTAGTATGACTAAATATAATGTGTTATAAAATGATGTAGTTTATATATATGTATATATATATATATACACATGTCACACACACACACACACACATGTGTGTGTGTGTGATAAAAATATATTACACATTATAAATTTTATATTGTGCAAATAATTAATTGAATTGTTTGAAACTTGAATTATGTAGTTTTTTTTCACTTGTCTTTCCATTTCTATATTATTTTAAGTGTACGAATATATCATTGTAATATCAAGAGATTCTTTTTCTATTAACATATTGACTTTTTCATTTCTTCATACAATAAAGAATGTGTATTACAAACACATTTACACCCAATTTTTTCACTTCTAGATAAGTTCTCGATAACTTTATCCAAAAGATATTTTCCAGAATTGGTACATTTTTATATATCTTTTTCTAGTGAAACTATCATTTTTAAAACATTGCTTGATATAAAAATAACATTCAAAAGAAATATCTCTCATCAGTTCCTAAGCCCATGGCTTGTTTTTGTTACATAACTTTCCATGCCAACCAGAATCGCATGTGCATGTGTTGTTTAGCTGGCAAGTTCCATGTTTACATGATCTCGAACATAGCCATCGTTGTGGTAAATGTCTGCCAATTTCGCAATGTTTCCCAGAAAAACCCTCTGGACACTGACATATGTTTTCTCCTTTGCATTTACCACCATTGAGACATGGAATCACGCATCTTGCTAACAAAAAAAGAACCAGAGTGCAATGTTACTTATTATTTTACATTACAATATAAAATACTTTTAAATATATGTTGTTTATACTCACATAGTTCACAGTGCAGGCCCAAATAACCTTTTGGACATTTGCAAATATTTTTTTTTACGCATTTTCCTCCATTTTCACATCTTGGTGAACACAAACCTTTAATGAAAATTGTTCAATATGTCAATTATAGTAGCAGAAAAACATTTTTTTTTTTTTTTTTTTTTTTTTTTTTTTTTTTTTTTTTTTTTTTTAATGTTGGGAGTACGATTAGCCAGCACAACGGCAGCTATAAATGCGCGTGGAAAAATGTTGGATTCGATAATAAGAGTCGATCATGCTGGAGAGTTGGGAGCTGATAGAATTTATGCCGGACAAATGGCTGTGCTAGGTAATAATTGTTCGACAGTGAACTATAAATTAAAGCTAACAAATGTTATTTAGTCTGATAATTTCATGTAAAAATATAGGCAGAACACCAGTTGGACCGACCATACAATGTATGTGGAATCAAGAAAAACGACATCGCGCTAAATTTGAAGAGTTTATTCGCAAGTATCGCGTCAGACCAACTGTTCTCATCCCTTTGTGGAACGTTGCTGGTTTTGCCCTAGGCGCCGGTACTGCCTTTATGGGCGAGAAAGCAGCCATGGCGTGCACCGTAGCTGTAGAAACCGTGATTGTCGAGCACTATAACGACCAGCTGCGCATGTTGATGGAAAACGAAAATGTGGACGATGAGATACTTGAAACTATCAAGAAATTTCGCGATGAAGAACAAGAGCATCACGATACGGGCATTGATCACGGCGCGGAACAAGCGCCGTTTTACCAGGCTCTAACAAACGTAATTAAATTTGGCTGTAAGACGGCTATATCTATTTCTAAGGTGATATGATTACCTTAATTAAAGATGCAATCGTAGCTTATATAAAAAAAAACGCGTAAGTTATGTACAAGAACATGTAAAGAGATACAAATCTATTTAATAGTACAAAGTTTAGATTTGTATTGGTAGTATCTTAAAACACATGTACTTTTTGAAAATTGGTAAATACCTCCTTCGCAATACGGTCCTTGATATCCTGTCGGGCACGAACAGACGCCTGGCGCAGTACAATTTCCTCCGTTCAAACAACTTGGATAACACAATGCTTTTTTACAATGAGGTGGTCCTAAATAACCGTCTGGACACGGACCAGAATTAGGCTCTGCAAAAAGTAAGACTAAAGTTAAAAGAAGACGCACTGTATTTTTACTTTGTGTGCGTGTGCGCGCGCGTGTGTGTGTGTGTGTAATACGAATTTAAGTATCTTCATTTACAATTACAAATAAAAACCGTGTCTCGATACCAGATTATATCACATATGCTGACTTTGTTTCGTAGGAAATTTCAAAAAAAATAAAATTTAAAAGTTTTTTAAAGTAATAGAGAAATATTAAGAGAATCGATAATTGACAAATGCGCAAGGATTGAGAGAGAGAGAGAGAGAGAGAGAGAGAGAGAGGGAGAGAGAGAGAAACAGAAAGATAACGAAGAGAAGATGAGAATAACACCAGAGATATAGAGAAGACGTGCACGTTTTTTCGTATTAGACAGATATTTAATACACAATTCGTAAGCAAACAATGACTCGAGAAGACAAAAAAAATTGACTATTTAACAAAAACTAAGAACGGACGCTAGTAAATGAAGAAAATTATAAGCACGCAAAACAAAAAGTGATGATCTAGAGTAATCTTTTGTAAGTGAGGAATGTTAGTCAAAGCAGGTACTCTTTACATAATAAAAACACTTAATCTTTTTCAAGTACAAAACGTATTTTAAAGATAACATTAGCGATAGTTTGCGTTATTTAATATGTTTAGTAGAGGTGTGATATACTGCATAACTAGGGATAATTTAATAGAATCTAGCTCTGAGAATGACTTATGCCTTTTTCCTTACGCACAGAGAGAACAGATATACATACACAAATAAAAGGGATATTTTCATTACAAAGGAAAAGCAATTCGCATCTTGTGAACGATAATGGGTCCGTTACATGTAAGTATATCAAAGATTATTGAAGAAAGTGCGAGCTAAAAACTAATTGACTCGTTATTTTTTTTTCTTTTTTTTTCACGCAGCGTTTTGAAGGCTGGAAAACTAAGAATTTCCTCACAATGGTCCTCCTAGAGTTTCCTCCTCAAGCCACAAAGCAACTTCTTAACGACTTAACAACCCACGGAACAGCGATTCGAAACGCCATCACATGATTTATCGGACCCTTCACTTTGCCGGATAATCTTTTTTGCTTTGCCAGGGTAATCTTTTCTTACAAAATATCAAAATGAGTTCTCACGACGTATACATGCCACGACTGTCGATTAAATAATAAAAAGAAGAAAGGCAATCGGAACGTAAACTCGGAAATCAGATTTTACGAGCGTTGCTACGTTTTCCGCCAACAACTTGGAACGACTTGTGACGACTGTATCAATATGAAGAAAATATTTTTTTAAATTATGTATAAAAATCAGCTATCTGTTGCATTATTCTCGCGACAGCACAATATTAGGTCGATAGGAGACCGTAAATAAGATTCCGATTGCCTCTCTCGTACTAAATCAAGAGCATGCAGCACAAATTAGGCGATGAATTACTGCTGATAAGAACTGTATATGTTAGTGAAGATGTGTTGATCATAGGCGCGACTGACGGACTTACCGCGTGCATTGCACTCTTTTCGCAAGTTTAACTCGATTGGCGTACGTTCAAGAGGTTTTCTTTTCCGCGTTTCGATCATCAAAGCGATCCCAAATTCCGCTATTCCCGAATTGCCTGTGCAAGGTAGCAAAATGCTAAATTCTGTAACGTAAAAGCAAACATAAGATCATTAACATCGCGTGTCGACACGTCACAATCGCCAATCCCTCGTAGTATATCGTATGTATACGATTCATTATAAACATTATTTGAAATTTTACGCTGCGTAGGAAAGATATCTTTCCAACGTTTCGCATATTGATTATTATACTTTTATGTAATGAATTATTTTTAAAAAAATATACATCAAAGTTTTTACCTTTTGGTTGTTTAGGTACTCGACCTTCTTTTTTTATCGTTATCGTCGGAGTTTTTAAGATAGTTTCGTCATACGATTTTAAACGAAAAAAGTTGTAAAAATATTTCTTCGCTCCTGATTTCCATGTGAAATTGACATGTGATACTTCATTAGGGATTATGGGCAACTTATTCTCCAATTCCGGATCGAGAAGATGCTCCAGTACTCTACCATTTGAGATGACGTATATCTCCAAATCCAGACCTATGTTAGGCATCATGTAAACGGAGGGGGGCAACTTCAGAGCACCCCGGACAACCAAATCTGTTGAAACAATTTTGGAACAATTTTGAAACAATTTTGTGCGCGGAATGCTAGCAGAAATCGGACAGGATTTGTTAACGATGTAACAGAGCGGATTAACAGTACCAAAACCGACCAGGATCTGCCGTTCCATTTAAATACATCGAAATATTAAATAATAAAATAATACGACAGATCTTACTCGATCTCCGCTGTCAATCCGCTGTAAAGTATCTCGGCTAAATTACGAGCATAATGCAAACACAGTTGATGCCGTATCTGCCAGACTATCTGCTTTAGTTTGCCGGGACATGTTGATGTTTGCCAATCTTGTCACTGTCAGTGATCGTCAGTGTACTAAATATTTTGCCAATGATTGTAAAGACCAACATTTTGCTTGTGCCGGGACATTAATGATGATTTGACTAATCTTATCAATCAATCAGTGATTTTATTCTACCGCTAAATGTTTTTATTTGTTGTTTGCTTATCCACATGGAAAGGTCGTCAGACGGTCTCGGGCCGGCATTCCCGGAGCGATGCTGATGCCGGGTATGCGTTCCGTCGAGGAGCAGGATCAGCGCCGCCGCCGTCGCGACTAGAACGACCGGAATCGAATGCATGATAAATGTCTGCCGATGTGCCACCGTAGTACAGCAGCCGCCAAGTGTTGCGCGCACACTACGTGCGAGAAACTCGTCTCTTTTTTTCTACTAGAGAGGTTCCTTGAAAATTTAACGTGAATGCAATACAGGTCGTTTTAGCCGCTTCTGAGTTCAACGTGCGGCGTGCGTGCAATGTGATTCAACACGCAAAATCAGGAATTTCACAGCACGTTGTGCGTCTAGTTGCACGTCTCCAAAGGGAATCCTGGCCCTGGCCCTGGCGTGATTGGAAGAAGAAGAACGATGCACACGAGAGAGTAAAGAAGCGAGATATCCTTGTAGAGATCCCGCGGTGATTTCAACGAGCGATTATCTACTCCTTCGATCGGTAAAACAGAAAACGAATACATACAAGGACTGATTCGCACTTTTGTTCGCAAACAACGTACTACACATTTGAATCGCGTCTCTTCGATTGACTGATTGACTAACTAACTAACTAACTCACTGACTGACTTCAATGAAAGTGGTAGGCTTCCGGCCAGACCGAATGGCGAGACCTCTCTTCAGGAAGCGAGAAAGAAATTGCGCAGACGAAGAACGCGGAGCATGCCAGAGCGAGAATCCGGAATAAAGTCTCATGCACAACAAAATCCAAATATAACGATATATAAATATATATCGTTAAATCTCGTTTTTCTTATATTTATCACTGTAGCGATTGATGATACTGTCATCAAATTCATAATTTACATTTTATTTGTGTGTATAATTTATATTAGGAACATTTGCAATATACGAGAGGCAAAACATTTTCATCGTTTTCTCGATATTTTAATAACAAAGTTTGCATTTATTGATAATCGAAAAAATAATATTGGATCATATCTATTTCCAGCATGCGTTCCGCATGTCGCGGAAAAAAGCCACAGGCTGTGACTTACGACGAACTTTTAAACTCGATGAAATAGTCGATAATAGAATTCGTTCTTGATTAGTATCGATGGACGAGTTACTTAACACAAGCAGTCCATTGTTATCACGTGTGCAGTAGAGATTTCCGTCTCTTCTATACTTATTCATTATCTTTTTTTTTATTCTGACTTTTTTTATTTTGGTGCATATATAAAACGATTTTTGGCAATCGTTTGGTACATATATCAAACGATTGCCAAAAATCGCCTATATAGGCTGTGTGCATACAGCCATCCTGGAAAGATGACAAAAAAGAAAATTCCGATATAGGATCCTATTATCGATTACATCAACTGAATTTTATATTTAGTTGGTAAGATACTGAATCACAACACACACTGTTTCTCAGGAAGATAAAACTGTTCTCAAACAAAAATCTTGATGAATAAGAATAAATTGTTGTTTCTTTTACAGATTACTTTTGGTTTATTTTCTTTTTTTTTTTTTTTTTATTGACAATGGGAGTTATGGAGACAAATATCAGGATGAGCATTAATGCGATTGTTTGTGAAAATGAATAACTTAAAGATTTATATATATATATATATATATATATATATGTATATATGTATGTGTGTGTGTGTGTGTGTGTTAGTCGCGATTAATTATCCTACAGTGATTAGATTTTAGTACTCGCTGTTTAACGAGAAATGTGAAAAATCTACACAAGGTGATCCATCTGATCGCGCGATAGCTCAACAGTTACAACTGCGTGCGAATAAAGAAATGTTGACGATGAAAATTAGGCCTTTTGTGCCTTGTTCCATAACGAGTTCAAATTTTGATTCAAAGCAAATGGAGCACCCTGCATATTTACTCGTGTTCCTAAACTCTGCGGTTTTTTCACACTCTTTCTTTTAAAAAACTTATTTAAAATTATAACACTAACGCAAGAATGCGCGTTCTTCCTCTTTCTTTCCATAGCTGCAGTGTAATATACATAAATAGCAAAAAGAATCGGCAGGCATCGGTAATATTAAGATAATATACAATAGAAGATTACACGGTAAAGCGGATATACACATTGAACGAAGTACTTCAATGAGTCATCTTGTCTGTGTAAACTCTTTTTATAGCAATCGTAATAAATCAATAAATATCAAAATTAAGTAAGTTCAGAGATTATAATGAGCTTGTTAGTATTGTACTAACTATTTATACTATTTGCATTTTACTTCGTTTTTCTTTCCTTATTTATTAACTATAAGTGCATCTGTTTTATTCTAAGTGCAAAAATTGCAAAAAAAGCATAAGCAACACGAACAGACTATCAAAAAAATCTATTGCTATGTGTTAGGTATATCTTTATTTTTGTCTTACTATTATTTAAAGATATCGTATAATGTTATAATAGACAAAGTGTGCGCGATCGATTAAGTTAATAGATTAAACACTTTTCATATATTAAGAAATAATTGAGATTCAAAAAATAAAAATTTGCTATAAAAAGAGTCAAGACTTTGCATTTCTGGAAATATCATGCATAAATGCTCATTTTACGATTAACACTAATAATTAATAATAAGTCACGAATCTTTTTTTCGGAATTGCAACCTAATATCAAGCAATGTATGTATATGGTACTAGATATTTTTCCGTCAAAATAAGAGAAATGCTTCAAGAATTCAGTCAAAAAACAGCCGCAAAAAAACCTTTATTATTCAGATATTATCGTATAATATAAACCGCAAGTAATTCTTTTTACACAAAGTATAAAATTATAAAAGACTACAAAAGACAACATTGCAATAGTATGAAAATACGATGTGAACTGCAAAAAAGTACTAGAAGTTTTTGTGTGTAAATAAATGTAACATTAGACCTTAACGTATTCAACTGATGATTCAACGTGCAAGATGAAATTAATCTCGCTACATCTCGTTAAATATTGTAGCTGGCATAATACAAAAATACTCTAAAAATGTAAACGCACTCGTGTTTGTAACTTATATATGTGACTTGGACATCGAGATTTTTATCGAAACAGCTACTTGCAATATTAATTTTGTCTTCATTTTTAATGGTGATTATACGCAAAAGATAATTAAGATTTTATTAGCCAAAATAAGAGTAAACAATTATACTAGTTGATTTGAGTGGCTCTGATATATATATATATATATATATATATATATATCAGAATGTTTCAAAGATATTCAATTGAAATATGTTTTTCCGAATATTAACATTCAGTAGAATGTTTTACACACACACACACACACACACACACACACACACACACACACACACACACACACACACACACACACACACACACA